>JAUKWC010096711.1:0-26824 GCA_032356245.1 Endocladia muricata
GGGGGGGGGGGGGGGGTGGGATGGGAGATTGTACTGGGTGCAGGTGTTTGGGAGAAGGAGATAGAACAAGGGCGCGGGGGTAGGGGAGGCGGTTGAGGGACAGGCAAGGTGACAAAAAAGGAGTTCATCATCGGGAGGGGTGGCGGGTTGGGAAGGAGGAGCGGGGAATTTGGCGCGCGACTTTGTTGTTATCTTTCACTAGTTATGAGTCGAGAATGGGGTCGGAATTCGAATTCGGGTTGCTCAACGCTGAAAGCAGGACGTCATGACATTGAACAGAATTTCTCGTGGCGGCGTCGATCGGAATCACAGTTCGCGTTCAATTCCATCGATATGTCCGATTGCAACTGCAAGTGTTCCACGCTTTCCTCTGCGGGTCGCTTTCCACGCCGTTATATGATGTCTGGTCTTTTTCAGGGCTGCGTGCCACCAGCCTTCGCAGCGCACTGATACTTGCTCACGTAATCCTCTCACCCGTCACAGGTCTCATTGCGCCCTCGTGGAAAAGTGCTGGACAGTATCGTCCTTCAGTTTGCACGTCGTTTTGATCCAATCAAGGATGAAAGGTGCACAATGCTTTCTCCTATCGATTACCTCATTGTTTATGCTGACTAGTACAGAGGCAGCGTCGGTTAAGCACACGCCCCCGTCTGCACCTTTCAAGCCTGCGGGACACAAACTTCCTACAGACCCTGGCTGGACGTTCAAGGGTGCCCCTTCTTTCTGTGCCCATCTCATTGCAGACCCGCGCCCTGCTTCTCAAGGGTGTCGACGGAATCGGACGGATATGCGTTGCAGGGATGGCTCATACGAGATGTTCAGTCAGATGGACCAGGATTTTTACTTGTATACGCGTCACTTCAAGTTCCTAAAACGTCGAGGGGTTTACCTGGACATTGCTACCAATGACCCCATCGGGATATCTAATACATTCTTCTTCGAAAAGTGCCTGGGTTGGGACGGTTTGTGTGTTGAAGCAAATCAGCAGTATCTCGCCGGTATACATCGCTTACGAAGCTGTGCATTGGTTCCGACCTGCGTGTCAGATAGGGATGGATCGTCTGTGCGCTTTGCATTAGACAGTGGCTTGAGTGGCATTGTGACAACCAACAAGAATGCGAAAGCCTGGGAGAGGCAAAAGAAACTAGTTCCGTCCATTAAGCAAACATGCTCGTCTATGAAAACCGAAGTAGAAAGATATAAGATTTCAAAAGCTGATTATTTGAGCTTAGATGTGGAAGGTCACGAATTGCCAGTCCTCATGGGGTTTGACTGGAGTAAAGTATCTATCAACGTTATCACTGTCGAATCCGCAAATGACAGCTTGCCGAGCATCGAAAAGTATTTGACAAGTAAAGGATATGTTCGTCATACGCCCGATCTGGATGAACGCAGCAGGCGAACTGGGAAGCTGCATGAAGACGCTGTTTTCTTGCACCCAAAGGTGGTTTTTGGAAAACCGGTGTAGACAGATTCATAGCGCTGCGTAAACAATTAAGAAGGGAGTATCTGGCATTCTGGGAGCCATGCCAGAATCCACACCGTATCAAGTTATCTGCTAATTTAAACTGCGACGACGTTGTCAAATTCCTCGTCGCAACTTTTTTTTTCAATGTGTGGAAGGGATAATGGAGTATCCGTAGGCTTTCGTTGACACTGCTGATGCCAAGCATGGTCCAGGCGAACGCAACATCTCACCTCGATGAGCAGCAGAGGCTAGGGCTTTTTTATGAATATTTATTCCTGCAATTGTGCTTGTCCGGTGTTATCATTTGAAGTGCCGTGATTCTGAACAGCAGGGGAGAGCTACGATTGACACATCCGGAAAATAAAACATTTACCTCACAGGTTAACGAAAATGTTGCGCTCTTGATATGCTCGTGTTGTCCGTCGGCAACGTGAAGAAAGTCACACCAAACCAGATATATAACTCTTCGAACGTATAAATTTCACAGTGCTGGGGTAATACAGCAATTTCCTTTGTAGATGGCCCCGCTTTCCGGAGCGAATTGAATCCGAGCGGCAATACATATCCCTTCCCGCCATGGTTTTTTGACCGATCCGTTTGGTACAATGGTTTTACCACGCACAGCTCTATTTCTGGATGCGGTTTCAATTTGATATTAAACAAGTTCAGGTAAAGTTTGAGAAATTCGTCAGCGTTGAAAATGGGAGCAGGACCCCACTGAATTTGTTGCATGAAAAAGAAGCGGTCAAAGTATCTTCGGATCCAGTCGGTACGCGCAATACCAAATCGATCTTCGTTTCCGCAGCAGCACACATCAAAGGAGCCTTAGAAAATTGTCGGGGTTTTCGCCGCCAGCGCAAGTGTGTCCAAGTCTGGAAAGGAATAGATGTAATCATCAGGGCGCAGACGAACCATGCAGTCATACTGTTTACCCGTTCGCATACTATGCTGCTCAGTAGCACGATGGCAGTCGTACATGCCTTTCAGTTATTGCAGAAGGCCTTGAATCAAGAACTCTCCATCATGCGTTTGCCGCTGCTTCGTCGCGTAGAGTCGAAAGTTGTTCCACATATCCATATTATAGATGTGTATCAACTGTTCCTGCGATACTTCACACGTGAGATGGCCATTTAGTGGACGCAGAGGCTCGCAAACCGACACATCATTAATTTTAGGCTCATGATCCGTTTGATTCGTGGCCACGACCATAAATACGTCCGGATCACCCAACTTGGGAAACGGATTCCTCTGAACCTTTTCCGCAATCGTCATATTTGAATTGGGCAGCGAAGATTCGATTCCGATCCACTTCCTCGGATGGTTTGGATCACTCCGGGGCATCGAAAGTGTCCGCACCTGGCCTCTCCCGCACACAGCGACGTTTGCCGGTGCGTTCGCTCTAGCTGCCTCAGTTGCCTCATTCCTTACACCCACACTTATCCCACTATTCCGTTTCACTCGTTTCGCCGCGACAGGCATGGGATACCCCACTGCTTCAAGATCACCCAACCACGCCTGTTGCAACAACACATCACAGTTCCCCAACACTCCAATTTCATATGAATCGATCACCAATTCCTCAAGAATCTCGACAATCTTGCCTCCCCTTGGTTTCCAGTTCCTCAGCCATTTCACCAGCTCTTTGGTCTGCGTATACAGCGGCAATTCCGCGTGTAAACTCGCCACCAGCGAGTGCACATTACACTCCTGCTCGACCAGTGGCCATGTAAACGCGGCATGCAATTGCAATTCTTGCGTCAGGCGCTGCGCAAAGGACGACCTCCAAAGGTCCGAAACGCGCCCATGTACACTTACCGGCAGCAACAGGCCCCAAAGGGATTTTCGCGCCCATAGTGTTCCCTGCGCATTAAACGGAGCCACAAGTCCAATAAGCAGTACCACACGCGATTCCTCGTCCAGAAAGGACAGGATAGGTCATCTAGTCAATCGATACACGGCGTCCACGTCCGGATCACGGTTGGCCAGCGACTGGAGCACGCCAATGCGGTTGACGGGCACCTCGACGGACAGATTGGCGGCAGAGGCGGCGTTGTCATGCATAAATTCAAGCGGAAATCCGCGCGGCCAGCAAAGTCCAACCACTTTGGCGCGGCGCGGCGCGGCTCGATCGGTCGAAAGTATGGATAAGGATTCCAGAGGCGGTGCTCGGCATACGCGGCTGCGACGGAGCGATTGCTGCTTCTGGAAAACTTGGACAGACGTTGTAAATGTTTCAGATTGCGGAGAACATTATTCTCGTCCGTGTCCCAGATCTGCTGAGCGCCGTGCTGAATCGCATACGAGTATCCGACATTCTTGCGACCCAAATGCTCCTATGGGAGGTATTTCATGACGCCGTCACTCAAACGCTCCTATGTTTGAGCTGACAGATATGCTGTATTTGACCTATTTCTAGTAAACGCATCCCAAACGGCATCATTCGTTCTGCGATCGCCTACAGCGACGGGACACCAACCCTGCATACCCTGCAGCTGCTTCACGAGCCTCGTGGGCTCGACGACTGTCGCTACAACCGCCCACCGACGACAGATTCGAAACGATGTTTCTGCTCTGACACGATGCGGGATCTGCGAGGAATGGCGCTCCGATCGTCGCAGACTAACATACAAGGGCAAGCGCACCGGAGACCACAGCTTTCCCTGAGAGGCTGTGCTAACTGCGACATCAGCCCATGCAGATCCATCCTGAGCAGCAGACGTGAAATTCGAGGGTTGGGACACAGTTGTGCTGCAAAGAGAAGGAAATGACAACGAGGTAACGAGGCGAGAAACGATGAAGCCGACAGACACATAAGCAGCGGCCACGAGGATACGAGGCATAGTGAGGCGTATAACACTTAACCATGACTAGAAACTCGAGCAGGGATGAAGAGCAGAGCGAGAACGATGCTGAAGGAAGACATCTTTGTTCGAAACTTTAAAGGTTTGGGCGGAGAATAGCAAGAATAGAGTTGACGAAAACGGCGCGGATAGAAAGCCAAGGCCGAATGGAGTTAGATCAGCGGGTCAAAGAAAGACTGGCAGGGTAGGGATCCAAGAGGGTTCTTTTTTTAGTGCTACTGAGAGGTAGTCCGAAAGGCTGAAAGCAGCATCAGTCAATTGGGCAGTTCAAGACATCCTCAGCAGATTTCTCTCTCTCACCCCAAGACTCGAATACCAAAGTATCTTCTTCGTAAGCAGCAAGTGATCCCCTCCAGAAAATCATCGGTAAAAGTTCGGCATCTCTGACGAGACTAGTATCTGTTGATTAAATACCTTCATCCGAGATTAATCTTCTTCTCCAGAAACGAAATACTCGAAGCCCTCTTCTCTCTTCGGGAAGTATAATGGTTTGGAACAGTCGGGTTTGATTCTTCCTAGGCGGCGACAGGACAAGCCCCCGCTCTAAGAAATATGATGACATTGTGCTCCGTCTATCGCTCGCTGATCCTGTTCTACAGTATCAAGGAAAAGGTGTGCACGAAAGAAACTAAGTCGGGAATGACTACAATATACTGCAATCCGAGAGAAACTTTCGCAGCCATCATCCCATGTATGACAATCTAGAGTGAAAATGACCAGGTGACTATATTTGAGGATGATCTTCTTATCGAACTCATACGGCAATTCACTTTTCCAACTATCTTCTGGTTGCCAGAACGGCGTCTCGTAGTCTTGACAGGTCGGATGAGGTAGGGCCATCTACATTTATTGGCAATAGAAGCAATATTTCCAGCGGATGTCCTACAAAGTCCCTATTATTGCGAAACCATACCTCCCACTGTCGAGCCTCAACTCAACGTAAACTTGCGGGTTCATACTTGCGCTGGGCTTACTACTTCTTATGCCGAGTTTCAGCGAATGCGTGATGCTAGGTGGAAGACAGAGTGAGTGTTAAGAGCTAATAGAGACGGCAATAAATACAAGTTTCATAGCAAAGCTTTCGCTAATGTACATGCTAGCCTGGGTATATCCTTTCCATATCGCATCTATACCGGGGATATCTGATTAGTACAGCCAAGTGATGAATCCATAAATTGGAGCCACTAAAAGTATCCACATTTGGTGATACATAGTTCCATGCGCACTACTGTAGCGCCTATTGGACATCTGGTCTCATATAAGGCCAAATTTCGCGGAGATGTTAAGTTATCAAGGCGACGTCCACTTCCGCTGTTCTTGATATCTACTTGAAGGTCTTTGAGTCCTCTATTCTGGCAGAGTGAGCTGTAGAAAAAATCAGCGAATGGTTTGCTCAGTCAGAGTTTTCGTGCACCAGAGTAGGCTACCCTTTGTTTTGTTATCATAGATCGGGGTGGGATAAATCACACATACAACAACTAGCATATTTACCATACGTATTATATGTTTTACATACTTTTTCGGTGGTCAGTTGGCCTCATATGAGGCCAACTTTCAAGTCGATATATAAAATCGTTAGGAATTTTTTTTAACTTCTTCTTTTTGCCCAAGCGACGCCCCGAAGTGTTGACGGTTCGGACAGGCTAGAGCTGTCCGACTTCACTGACAGCAGGAGCGGGAATTCCACCGAATATCCCGAAGAGTCCTCTATTTTCAAAAACCATGTCTCCCACTTCTGACCCCCATCGCATCGTTGGATCACGAGTTTATACTCGCGCTCGCCTTGTAACCCCCGACTCCAAGTGTCGGCGAATGTATGGTGCCAACTAGAAGGCCAAGAAAGTCTCTGGAACCGTCAGAGATGCCAAGAAGTCCAAGGTCAACGGCAGAAATGTCACTGATGTGAATGTCAGCTGGGAGCTTGCCGATGGTATCAAGGTTATGTTACTGCGGCTGGCAAACATCAAAGCAGGAGAGAGTTAAGAAAACGACGCTGGAACAGGAATGCCAATTGCTCCTCTAACCTCTGAGCAATTTGGAAATCAGTCAGGCAGTTCCGAATCGGGTGTTGGCATCGACCTCGTCACACCCATGGACGGAAAAACCACGATGTGACAAGGAGGGCAAGCGGAGATGCATCTGGACCGCTCGTTGAGGTCAGTGGTACAGTGTGGACTCGTGCTGAAGTCATACTGCAAATGAATGGCTCCATTTGCACGAAACCTCTGAAGGTCATTTGCCCAATTGACGGGATTGTATCTCGGAGCTCCAACCCTGCATCATTGACCCCATTCGACTCATTCATGTGGACGTTCCCGCAGTGTCACCTAAATTGCATGGTTGTGTGGACAAACTAGGAACCGGAGAGCCACTATTTCGAGACAACAAGCAAAGGTGAAAGTTTACGATTTTTCGGGAACCTGGTCCTGAAGATAAGGTGCCAGATCAGCAATAGTCGCACACTGTAGAGCAACATCACGAGCAGCAAGCATCTGCCATCTGCGCGTTTGGAAGACATAATGGCTCGTAACCGTCTCGAGCAGCTTCGAACTTGCACTGCATTTACGGGAGCTGGAAGCCGGGCCGAGACTATGAATCCGAGATGGAACCTGGTCGAAAGTTTCGTTGATGCAATTAATAATCACCAGGCCACAAAGGTCAAGCCGTCTCACCGCATATGCGTCGATGAGAGTACGGCGAGGTGGTACGGGCTAGGGGAGAGCTGGGGTTTTATCGGGATTCGACATTATGTGTCACTCGATCGCAAGGCGGAAAGTGAATGTGGAATCAGGTCAGCTTGTCGCGGTGTCAGTGGCATCATGGTTCGTCTCAAGCTGATATTGTCAGCAGATGATAATGTCCACCAACAGTAGGAGGGCAGCTATAATCATGAAACCTCTGTACTTCTGAGACTGGTTGAGCCGCGGTTCCACACGTACAGAGTCATCTGCGCTGATTTGTACTTCGCGTTGGTTGAGACAGCTAAAGTGATTCCTAACAATGGCCTGAGGTTTACTGGTGTTGCCCAGACAGCCAAAAAGGGTTACCCTAGTGACTACTTTTCCGGAGTGAAAATAGCTGACAAGTGTTCTCACGTCATGATGGTCACTTGTAAGCCCGACCTCATGGCTGTCATGCGGGTTCATAGGGATACACGCTATTTTGTAAGGTCAACTGGGACAACCTTGGCTGGTGAGAAGATATACAGTGAGAAGTGGAAGTCTCGTGACGGAAACCTTCACTTGGAAAGTATTGAGATTGCCATTCCGAAAGTTTGTGAGAAATACTATGGAACATACTCTTAGGTTGACAAGCACAACCGCTGTCGTCAGGGTGACTTTGGGCTGGAAAAGAAGTTCGACGTCAGAGATTGCGCGATGAGAGTAAAAACCTCTCTACCGGCTATCTGCATCGTTGACTCGTGGAAGCTGTACGCGGGATGCCGAAAGAGTATGGTCTTGACTCCGAAGATTTCTACTGCCAAATGGTAGATGGACTCATTGATGATAGTATGAAAGGAGCTTCGTAGGCTCGTAGGAGGTTTGGAGCTGAAACGCCGAATGAAAACATGTACTTTGACAGCGGGTTTGGGGTCCAACTAACCCCCTCAAAGCGCAGACATCTGTTGTCTGACGGAACGTCATCAGATGCAGCCTATCAAAATCTCGCTGTTCTTTCTGTAAGAGCACAAAGAAACCGAACATTATATGTTCAGGTTGTTTCCGAAATATTCGCCGCGAAGTTCGTATTTGTCATCCTGAAACTGGCAGGAATTGCTTCGAGAAGCATGTCCAGGAGGTCCATGGTTTCGAATATGAAGAAAATGAGAAGTGGTGTTTGAGGCGTTTGACTAATTTGGGAAGTAAAGTCTGAATCTCATGTTCGTGAGCTACCCTAGTTGAAGTCATTGTTGTCACTTCTAAATGTCTACCAAAATTAAAAAAGATTCTATTGCCCCCAACAGTTCTATTGGCGTCATAAGGCTTGCTCGATTTCGTTGCATAACTATGGCATACCTCTTTAAAAGATGTCGCCGTATACTTTCCTCTTTTCAAGTGGGCTCTTTAAAAGAATTCTGAAACACAACTACTTCGGAACCTGTTGAGTCTTCAGAGAGGATTTCGAAGCGCAAAGGCGCTCAGCGAGAATCGGACTCGCGGTCAGATGCTCTCCCGGCAGCCGGAAGACCACTGCACTAACTCGTCGCAGTTAGAGGTAGTTATAGAAAAATTTCTACTTAAACGCGAAAGAAGCATACGTTGCGTGGCAGAGGTATTACACCTTCAAAATATGATAAAAAATCAAAGGTTTAATATATGCATTGCAGTCATTATTTTGACATCATACGGGGCCAGAGTTGGCCTCATGTAAGACAAAACTCACTGTCCAATAGGCAGTAGCTTGCCCCGTCGAAACACGAATCATGCTGGCGTACCAAGAACTCACTGGTCGTATTGCGGTGCAGACAACGACTTTTTGCATTGGGATGCATCAGGAATGTACGTCGGTAGCCGTCACGATCCAGATTTCCGGGACGAGAGCAACCAATCTGATGTTGAGTCGGTTCCACTGCTGCAATGGATAATTTCAGATACACCCGCACCTACCAAACTGATAAAACCTTTTCAATGTAATTGGTCTAGTTCTGGATAGTCTGGTCACTTCGGGCTTAGTAGTCCGACGTCACTTTGGGACGTCATAACTGGTGTGTGCCTCGGGCAGCCCGCTGACTAGGTTTCGACTCTCTGCTGAGTGGCGACACCCCGGTTTAACCGAAACCTATAGGCCTCAATAGCGATACACGAGAAGAAAGCACGGTATCTACGCTCTACGGCATGAAGATGCCTGCAGAGCACTGGTTTCTTTTGGATGGTGCACGACTATTGGTCACCTACCTTCGCCCATTTTCGACAAGCAGCTTGGGCAGTGCCGTGCAGTAGTACCGCGACACTACAACGGGACATGATGGCAGACTGCCACAAAAGACGACCGGAGAACCATCTAGCGCGGACTGCTCGTGCTAGCGACCCAACATGCTACAGTGTGGTGGTCATTTGATACACCGTACGCCGAGGACACATTTGATACCGTGCTGTAGAACGGTAGCGGCACAACCCATCTCTACAGTGGTGGCACTGCACATGCCTCAATCGCCCTCCTCATTTGAGAACTTCACGGGAGAGGAATTTACAAAGTAGTAGAAGTTTCCGGGCATGCATTATAGTGTCCGGTTTATTTTCGGGTCGTAATTATGATTGCGGACCCCGAGTAGCGATGCTGGCGGTGAACATAAAGCTAGTTTTGAGGCACAGCGCCTGGCAAGTAGATTGCATTCTGGTGAGGAGGGCTTGGTGCCAAAAGACGATAAATTGTTGTGTCTACCAGGGCCATATTCACTCTATCCTTCTTGGCACGCACTTCTCAATAGAGAGCAATAATCCTGCTCATCTTACGTAAGTTGATCTAACAAGCGTAGTCGCTCCGGCCTCTATGACTCGTGTCGCTGGCTCATCTCCCCTCACAGGCCTGTGCGATTCTTGATGTGGGTGGCGTGTTGCAAATTCGTCCCTGCGAACGGGCGCACAACCTCTGCGGGATATGGACTTACGGCACGTGTCTCGGCGAGTTGATCATTGTAGATGGGTGACTTGCGTACAATCTGGCGCCCGCGTTGCAGACATTAAAAACAAGATTTGCGGATGTTGAGTGCTTTAGACTTGCTCTGCCACTAGCCGACCGACAATCTTTTATCCGGAAAGCAGGCGATGGCAACGGATAGTAATGTTCAGAGGGCTGCATGACCTCCAACGGGATAGTATGCCCGTGTTTGGCCACCGCTGCGCGCCTCCTGGCAATTGTACCAGCCGCAAACACGTACGCGCTCACCGCAGAAAGACTAGCACAACTGACAGGGTACATATCCCGTGCATAATTACTGCCGGGCGTCTCAAGGCAACTGCGGAGTAGTTGTGACCACGTCAGTACGCCACTAGATCCAACCAACGTTTGGAGAATCATTCTGTCTCGCAACGCCTACTGTTGGAAGGCATCAACCCTCTTTTGTGTCGCCCGTGCTACATTCCCTGCGGAAAAATACCCGTCGTATCACGGCTGGGCTCCCAAATCGTGCATTGGTCTATGGGTTGTTCACCATGCTGGTCGGATGCATCACTTGGCCATATGTGCCCTCATTGGCACTACTCCGGGACAAGTGTCTCACACTACGTACTAGAGTCAGTTCCTACTCTGTTCCTACCGTGCCAGCTGCAAGCCGTCGACAGCCTCATCTGCAAACCGCAATGTCCTTCGCCAAAATGGCAGGATTTCTGGTTTTAAGTACATTCATAGTTTCGGTTTCAACGACTGAGGTCTGCCCATCTAAGGGCATCGATCCGTTTAATTGGTATCGCTGCCATCTGATTTCAAGTATCTACCACAAAAATTATGACATTGAAAACTGGGCCAGCTGCTCCTTACGAGGAGAACTTTCCTGACACAACATCGTGGAGGCTGCGTATACTGAAACTATGTGGAGCCAAAAATGCATTATACAGCTCGTGTTTCACACGATCTGGGCCAAGTATAGTGCAAGGTGGGATGCTGGGTGCCTTGGACATCGTATACTCTGAAAAATCGCAAGCGAGGCGACTGTGTCTGTATATCAGTAAATAGGTGCGGGTGGCCATCGAGTGTACTTCGAGGTGCAGAAATACCTCGGAATGGGTTGACGTTTTGCAGGTTAAGGTCTGATACAGCTGGACCTGAACTTCCGCTGAGGAGACATCGAGATCTAGGTTTACTAGGCCCCATACCGCAGCGCCCGAAAGTCTAGTCCAGTAGTACTTCCAGAGTTACTGTGGCCAGTGAAAGTCCACTCTGCAAACATAATGCGTGACGTACTATGACTTGTCGAAGTTTATCCCCAGTCTACCGCTCTACACATAAACGCTGCGCAGTACTAAGCAGCACAGTGCTACGCATCGAACAACATGCAACGAAAGTGGGGTCTAGAAGTACGGGCATTCCACATTGTGAACTGTGCAGTATCTCACGCGCATTACTATAGTAATGGTCGTCCTTCCATCACCATGCCTTACGAGTAGCCCCTGTCCTCTTTCTTCTCTCGCTCCGCGGGAAACACTCCGCATATGGCGTCCCACTCTCCAGGCAATGGTCATGCTCGGGACTATATAACTTCACAACAACTCGCTTCTAAATCAGCATCAACAGGGCATACCGCCATCCCCAGTCTCTGGCGGCCTCCGTCTGCTCGGAATACAGACACTTACTACATTGCATTGTACTTGTGATGCATTGGTAGTACTGCTCGAACTTCTGCAGCACGGATTATCTCCGTTCAGGGTGGCACCGTCACGTCGTTTGCCATCGCTAGGCTCTCCCCAACTCGTCCGGCTGTGGTGACATGCAATCCCCACATCGCATCCCATCTCCCAGCCCTCCCCCGTTTATCACGACAGCGCATATCCCGGGCAATAGGCGTGCGAGTCTTCCGTTCGGTCCCATAAGGATGCCCATGTCAATCGGACCAAATGTGAGATGCTCGCCCATGCAACCAATCGCATCTCAGGAAACCAAATATGTCCCTCGGTTGATTTCGTTGAAGGTATGGTACCTGCCCAGATCGTATGGGACAGTATCCTGTGTTGCTGCGATTAGACAGGGCCTGTGGCAGGATTCAATGGAGCACTACAGCTCTTGGGGTGACAGGCGAGCTGTAGCTGGACGTCGTCTCACTGATCTTCTCCCATGCTCGCCGGACAACTGGCACATCGCCATGCAGCGGCGTTGCGACACCAAGCGGACACCCATTGGCAAACTTCTACAAAAGATGGTCTGAGGACTCTCTGGCGCGGTCCGCATGCGCTAACCGCCACCCCTGCTGCTTTACGGTGGCGACCCGAGCTATTGTACATCCACGGCGTATTTATTACAGTACAGCCGTGCGTCGACGGTGCGATGTCCCCTGAAACTGGCGCCACTGTACACGTATAGACGCCCCAGTCATGAGGCCGACAGGTACCAAAATGTAGTATATTTGAGCGATGCATTTAAGTGAATGTCAGTATCCTAGTTATTTTCAGTTGTAGCTAGATGATCTCTGCCGCTGGCGCTCAAGTTACATGTATATCCGTGGCGCTACGGTTGCCTAGTGAACTACTCCTCGGTTCGGGATACTTGGTTCTAGACGTCGGCAAAATGTTGCATCTAAATGGACCACATCGCTTCACTGCCTCTGGCGTGTATTTGTCAGCGAGGGTCACATCCGCTATCCATCCCCGGTAAATCAGACCAAAGAGTATAGCTGGCCCGGCTTTACAACCCGTACCGCCGGCTCGCCTCCCCGTATACCACCCTGCGTCCCATGACGTCGGCGGCGGTGCGCCAGATCGTCCCTACACGCGTGTGCACGAAACCTCCACGAAGTACGGATTTTGGTCCCTTCTTTTGGTGAGTCGTGTATTTTCCGCCGACCCAGTGGTTTCGACCGGCACTACTTATGATTGCCGTAGACGTATATGCGGCGTGGATCCTCCACAATTGAAATTGACGCCCTCATTTCTATATTAGCAGTCGCTTTCATTCTTACGGCCGTACATTACCGACATCCGACATTGTCGAAGGAGTATCCGAAGAGTGTACGTGGCACAGGCTCCCTGCGCGACAAGTACCGCGCGCGGTTCGACAAATGCGTTGTATCTACACTCGTTTGAGGACGACGCCAAGCGGTCCGCACAACCGACCCAGGATCTACTCCCCGCGCGCCAGGGGCGACGCGCATTCCGGCGATCGTTCTGTACCCACGCTCAAGCCGGCTGGCCACAGAGCAGAAATCACACATTGCAAGCCTTTCAATCGTGCAGCGCTGCGCTTTCACGCCAAGCCCCGGCGAGTGAGTGTCGAACACCCCACCACCCCTGCGCAGCGGCACTTAGATTTCACGGCGGGTGCCCCGATCCAGGTATCTCATGGTTAGTTCCTAGTATTACCGGTACAACGCGCCATAAGGCTACTCGGAGACGCCTGCTTACTACGCTAGGGGTAGAGTCTTACAGTTGCTACCCTCAATGGCTCTTGTGAAATGCCTCGAAATTGTAGTCGCCCGTACAAACTTTCGAGACTCCTTCGTTCAGGCACACTGTCATTACATTTAGACTCCAACTCCTCCGTATAGTGGCCATGGCCGACTCTGTGGCTGTGTTCGGTCCAGAGACTCAACAATATACGCTCGCATCAAATGGCCAGGCCACGTTTCATTGCAGACCCTCGCTCATGCAGAAAACCCGCACTATAGGTCTAGATCTCAAGTTTACGCTCGCAGTCTGACTGTCTCCCTTCTTCATATAAACTAAAGACAGACAGGTCAGTTAGCTAGGAACGATCCAGCTTGCGGTTCCTCCACTCTTTCGGCCGGCTTTTCTTGTAAAGCCTTTTTTGTATGTGCATAATATGCGCTGCAGACGTAGGCTGTCCGTATACTCGCCTCCAGACCAGTACTTGGTATCCGAGTACGAATATAGGTGTGACTTATCAGCGTAGCAACTGGCTCGGACCTTCTGTACGGCCCTGCAAGACTCCTACGCTCCGGAGCACCCTCTCCTCTACCACGACGAAGCCCATTCTGCTCAGACTCCAGCGCCATCGCTTCCCACACCCTCATGTTGACTTCACACGGATGTTGAAGCGACCACGCATCAGCCCGTTCCCGTCACGTGTTCTATAGCATAACTTCGCACGGACGTGAATTGATCCGGAAGTAGACGCACCGTGGACACGATGAAGTCCACAGTGAGGGGCCCGGTATTTGCGTGCAATTGTATCGGAGTACGGAAGTACTCTTCGAAAGAGCGTCGCTTCCGGACACTTGCAGACGTCTCGGACGAACTTCACCGGCATGGCATGCCCCAGACGACTGCGTTCCAAGAAACAGGTACAGCTTGCAGGAATGCCTAATGACTGCACCCATTCCGGATGCCACGAAGCTAAATAACGCACCCCGACATTCAGGACTACCAGTCCCGCGCATGCTGTGGTCCTAGGTAGTGCGAGACCCCCAGCCTCCCACGATCCCTAAAGATTGATGTACACCGACACGTGCGTCATGACCACAGCGAATAAGGTATAGGTAGTAAGTTGAAGGGGGCATTTCAGAGACTAGTACTTGCGGGACCCCGTCATCATCAAAGTTGTATACAGAGCTATGTGGTAAAATGCGCCATCGCACGTAATTACAGCGGCCTGCTCGTCCCGAACTCGTAAGTCGGTGCCCTCACCCTTACTGCAGGTTATCCAGAACGCTGCAGAACGTCCAGGGACAACGGGCCTGGCTAGATTGCTGTCCAAATCCTCTCCTCCATCGTAGATGGAGGCTTCTGCGCCGCTTCTCCTCCTTCGAGTACTCACATACCAGAGGCCAAGTAGTCTACAGTATACCCCGCCGAACACTCTTTGCTGTTACCTGCGTGTGAAGTGGCCTTCGTACGCGTTCCATGCACATACGCCTCCGTCCGTCTTTAACGATGCCAAGAGGTCCTGACCAACTACTGTTTCGATGCATCCAAGTTGACGGACATCATAGGCAATTGGGCAGATACACACACCAGACATACCGGCCACATTGGTAGGGCTGGCTCGCAGGTTCTCAGTTCTCCAGACCGATTCGAGCCGCGCCGCACGTCGTTCACCCCTCATCTCTGCACGAACGTCTCCTCCTTTCGGGGCAATGCCACTTATCATAAACTGAGGCATCAGCCAGCTCCGGCACAAGTTTACACCATACGGGCACGGCGACACCCCATAGACTTTTCTCCGTGATGGTTATAGTTGGCATTAGAAACATTACGTCTTCTTCCATCAACGCCTTGTCTCGACATACACTCCATTTTCGAATGCGGACAGTCACATTAATCCAGCTTTGTCATCTTCATTCTCAGCAAGACTGGCGCATTCCTTTTGCCGGCAATCCCCGTTCTTTGTTTAGGGATGGCTTTTGTGAGGAGCAGTCGGAAGGAGCTCAGAACTGTCTGCACAGGTCTTGTGTTCAGTTTTGGAACAGTTTTGGATATCATTGAGAAGGGCCTTTTACATCTTCTGCCTTCACAACCACACTTCTTGCGCTGGAAAAGGCAACCGTCTGATCGGTTCGTACAGTTACGAGGAGCTCTGCGGCATCCAGACGGTTGGATACTAAAGTTCAGTTGATAGGGGTTTTTCCGCTGTCGTGTGAATCATAGACTGCTGTCGTCATAGGAGTGGGTCCGCCTCTCTCGTATGGATATGCGCTCAGTACTCAGATCTTCCCACATTCAGCTCTAGACTGGAGCTCGAGGAGCCCTAAGTCCTCTCCGAGGATCATGGTGTAAGAGTGCTTGGTGATTGGTTGAGAGACTTGAAGCAAGAGAACTTTGGAGACTCTGACTCAGCTAACGTTAAGACCCTCAGGTATCAGCTCTGTGCCCACCCTGCCAATGGTAGCCACAGCTTCAGAGGTCTAGAACATCTTCGAAGCGCAGTACACGATCTCACTCACAGCTGTATCAAGCGGGACTCCTGACATAGCTGTAAACAGAGGGGAAGAGCACCAGACGAAACCATCTGCCGAGTCTAAGTCAACCGCAAACTTGCTACTGTCCAAACTCTATTGTTCTCCGTGTCACAATCGCAGGCGTCGAAAACTCAGCACAGGAGTCTGAGGGACGGGCGTGGGGCACCTTTTGATGTGTAAGGCTTGAACCTTTACCGGTCCGAACTGTCTCGGCCAGCAAATCTTCCCCGGCCACTTCCTGGGCGCCAAGGGGGCCGCCTCATTGCTGATTTGGTCCATTTCGAACGCGGAGAAGCCTGCGACATCTCTGTTGACCACCGCATGCAGCCAGGTGAACCGGCCTTCACACTGTTGCTAGAACTCGATCGCGCCGGGCCTCACCAGAATCATTCGGCCTACAAACCCGATCCTCCCTAAAGTACCACCCCCGAAATTGCTTCTGTTCCTTGCCACTTCTATCAAACCATCAACAAGTATGGCCCTACCCGCAACAATGTCCCCCTCAGCCAAGTTTAAATACATCTACTTCATCCTGTTTATGCACATAGAAGCTTTGATACGACAAGATCATGGAGATTTTGCAGTGCAGTCCGGAATGCTCATAAACGGAGGTAGACCGAGACTCGAAGCACGGCCACGGGTCTTTGTATCATTCTTCCCCAAGAATATCAATCACCACAGTCCAGCAAGGGGCCTTCGTATGGTTCATCAGTTCAATTGCGCCAGTCGACGCCGGTCATGGTATGTTACAGTGCGTCAGCTTGTGAAAATTCGCGGCGGAGATTGCACGTTGCGACACAAATTACGTCACACTCCCAACGCCGCTACGAAGGAGACTTGAAGCTCTAGAGTTGCCATGGCTCATCCTGCGCGGCGCTTCTGCCACTATTCGAACAGGGCAGGTGGTGTAGTCAAATTGTCACGTCGTTCCAGTCGTGCCTCAGCTGTATTGCGTCTACAACCGATTACATGCAAACATGGCTTAGAGAAATTTCTATGGAGGGGTCGCCCAACCCGGTCTCTCCCTGCCAAAGAATACGGCCTCCTCTCTGAGCAACTGCTACGAAGACCGAAATCTCAACATGTCTCGCCAGCCACCAATGTCCGAGTAAGGATCGCTACTCGCCCGTCCTCCCACATCCACGCGGTTGGTTGCCGCCTGGTCCCACGAATGGGTGCTTGGGGTGAGGAACAGTTCTCATCGAGAATCTTTAAACGACGGAAGAAGCTGTCGATACGTTCATGCTGTCGCCCATATGAGTTCCAAGCTTTAACGCACCATTCGACGACAGCACCGAGAATATTAAAAAGTTCATTCTAGACCGCTGTATATCTTCTCATCATGTACGACCTCTGCTCCGAAACTATGCTCTCCAGATTCTGAAAGCGCTGCAGTAGCCACAGGCACGAAATCCTTGCCATCCTTCTTGTCAAAACATCCGATCCTTTCATAACATCAATTGGTCACCGTTTCGTGACCCGTGCTACCTTGCAGGTCCACTATCATCATGAGCCGTATCCTTGAGTTTCACAAGTCGCCAAAATGACATTCTTGAAAGCACTCTCTCTCGTGCGGAGCGCACCAAGCGCATCCAGGCTTTCTTCCCTGCAGGGATCAAATCGACAGACTGTTGGACGATACAAACATGGTCGTTCGAGACGCAGAAAAGAATACGCATCGAACCGCAATAGCCACTCCTCGTAGGCTCCCTTCTGGGCAATCAAAAGGTCAGCATTGTCGAACCCATTCTTGCGGGCAGACCGCATCTTTTTGAGTTAGGGCCCTCGACTAGGCTGCGAGACTGGAGGTCCGTATGCGATGGCAAATAGGCCCTATTGGCCGTTCCGACATGCACACCTCGAGATGGAGTCGACGATTGGCCGTAGTAAGGGCACCTATAGTACGCTTTGCGGCTGAGAGGAACGGTCTGTGGAATCGGAAGGAAATGTGTCACGTCGTCCACGGAAATATGACCCCTACTGCGCAGTAGTAAAAGCGATACGTGTAGTTCGGGATCGGAACAGGACTTGTCGTGTCTAAATGAGTGGTTTCACTGCTACCTTACTCGAGGAACTCCTGTCGTGTGTAATGACCACACCGATGTACCTCGCAGCTACTTCTGTGATATGCCTATCGCTATGAACGCGATCGGCTCATTTATGCGGTGCAATGGGTAGCGCGAGTTCTCAGACCCGCGAACCACCTGTAGACTCCCATTCTGGTCCTCGGCAACCACGAAATTCGATCGTATTCTCATGTAATCGGATCGTATCGCGGTCATCGCCACACGGACATAGAGATGTTGCTCTGTGGGGCGCATTATCTGCATTTTGGGGTCATATATCTCTGTTCTGAGACAGTCGGTTCTTTGCACTTCCGGCCCGACCTTATTTGTCGGCTGCCGAGGCAATGCTTCAATTGGGTACCTTTGCTCAGGCATAACGGATTCTGGGAAGGCCCCAGAAGAAGGATCAACTGTGCCCATACACGACACGCACAGATGTCGCGAACAAAACAGTGTCACCGTCGAGGCCCACGGAGAAAGTACGGGCGCTCCACGAGGCTCTCATCCTCACCCGAAGATCCACGGTCTCGTAGCTCCAGTGCCGCGCGTGCGGACTTGTACGCTCGATCCAGATCGAGCCCTTAAGACGGTGCTCGGTGTATTTGAGCTCCGGGTTGAAACTAGTGCAGCAGGCCAATTGGACCTATGGTGGTGAGAGCGCGCTGGTAGAGCGCCTACTGCTGTATCAGCGCCAACGGTTCTTGAGGTAGTCGTCCGATCGCACGATTCACGTTCCAAACCGAGAATGAGACCAGAATATTCACCCTCGGAGGTTCCGAAGGTAGTGCCAAACTTCGTGCCGGGGGCGAGCGTGTTGAAAGTAGTGGTATATCAGGTGTTGGCTTCGAGATAGCCGCACTTCGATTGTCCTTATCCTCTTCGAACTACTCGTTGGTTTGTTCGCGAGAATATGAAGTTGGAGCAACAAGTTGCTGCGTTCGAAACGCAATAAAAGTCGGAACAGGGCCGTTGGAAAAGCTAGACAGAGTTCGATGAGGATCTGTAAGGAGTGCAATTCGGAGAACTAGCACATAGATCTTATGAGGTTCGTTGTAGAACCCTCATGCAAAACGGTCACTGGTGGCGCACTGATTAAACGGGCATGGTACTAACCACTGTGGGAGCTTGGAGTACCCTCCGCGACAAATACAGGGATAGGACCGAAGGACTAGGGCTTGTTCAGTTTGGAGTTCGAGAAGTGGCAAAACTTTAAGCTGGCAGGATTCAGTGCCGACTACCGTTGAGGTCTACTTATGAGCACGCAACCGAGAATACTGGTGTTTTTTCTTTGGTCTGCATCCGCCGATTCACATCCAAATCTGTTCGAGCTCGTATAAATTCCTATTCAATCGAGTCACGGCACCTAGCTCGACCCTCACCAGTTCTTGTTCGTTAGAAATTTGAATACGGTACACCAGCGCGCTCGAAGCGACCTTTTTTTGTGCCCGACGCGACTTGCGGCCAGTTGCGTCCGCGTAACCTCCGTGAGCCCTCGTCCCGCTCATCCTCTGACATTACGGGGCAGCCTATTTTTACTTTCAGTTTCTATACTCATTGCGACCTCCACTCCCACAAGCGGATGGACGTTCTGTTTCTTTAACGTGCAGATACGAAATCAGTAATCAATGTATTGCATTTCTCCCGCTCGTACGCAAGTTTTTCATCTCAGGAAAGACCGCGAAACCTACCCGAGCAAACTGAACATATCGCTTGCTCGTGTCCTCTGTGGAGCCATAGAGACATAGAGCGTTGGAACCACGCCCGCAGCTAGGGAAAAACCGAGAGAGTGCACACAGTACTTGCAGTGGATTTAGTGGCCCTGAAAAAGCCTTCATTGGATTACGACTTGTCGGGCACATCCTTCTGCGGATGCCTCGACGTCGCCAGAGAATTCTGACCGGGTGAAGTAGAATATGATCGTTATCGATGAAAATAGCCAGCCAGTGTCCAGTAGCACTATTCGAAAGTCTGACTACGAGTTCCGCGGGGTCCCCCGCCCCATCATCTAGACAATCCTACGGACGAGTGGTCTCCGCGAAAAGACGGATGGTGCCATCAACAGCGATCACGGTCATATCGCGGAGCATAGCTATAGGTGCCTCCTCAAATTGATGTTGTCGGAGGGCTGACGCCACGGTAGTGTGTTGCTTCGGGATGTAACTGTCGAAAGTATCATTAGTTATGTGTAGTTGTACGAAGGCGTTCATTACGGTATGGCAAGCGGCATCTATAGGCGATGAGCCATCTTTAGCCTGAAGGATAGAATTAGGCTGAGAAATCACACCCATCCCCTTACGTATTTCTAAGTGAGCAGATCGTTACCTCTAATACTGATCACATCCGTAGAGTTTGTACTGTAGCCAGCTTTGGAACCTTTTCCATCGACCATAACGGCCCAAGAACCGCCGACTTTCCCGCACGACCATTCCTGCGTCTGAAGCAGAGTTTATTCTT
The DNA here is from genome assembly GCA_032356245.1 of Endocladia muricata. Classification (NCBI taxonomy): domain Eukaryota; phylum Rhodophyta; class Florideophyceae; order Gigartinales; family Endocladiaceae; genus Endocladia; species Endocladia muricata. The sequence continues at coordinate 20,413 of JAUKWC010096711.1, forward strand.
CCGGCGCCCGTGTTGTCGCCTGTTCGCGGTGAGTGGCTCCTGCAGTAGGTCGTGCTTCAGATCTTTCTACTGGATTCTATCTACTAGCAATCTGTTATACACTTACATGGTGACTCTATCCCCATGATTTAGAAATAGCTTGTCGCACTTCAAGGCCTCACGCGTTGTGCCGATCCGAACAAGGCCCGGCGAAGGCGGATCTCTTCTTGGCAATTCCGATCAATCCTCGTCATACAGTTCGTTTGCGTCTCACCCATTTGAAGCACCCCTGGTTCCCTCTTTCCCATCCCCAGGTAAGTACAGAGAGTTATTCACAAACCCGGATACATAAAAGACTGCCGGTATGATGTGACCCGTGTGCCTCAGATGCTGACGAGACCCCGCCGGTCTCTCCACGAGAAGGGCTACCTGGTTGACCCTTTCTTTATCAACCCAGAAAGCCACCCCTCCGCAGATTCTCATATTTTCTTTTAAGCGCCGACAAAAGTCGACGTCTAGATGCGGCGCACTAAATGGAGATTCGGGTCTCCTTTCAAGAAAAGTGGGCCCGCAAACTCGGCAACCTCCTCACCTTTATAGGTCGCCGTCGAGGGACGCACTATCACGCAGCGCACCACCACTTCCATACCCCTTCAAGGTAACAGGTCGTGAGTATCGGAAAGGGCGTCGTACTTCAACTGGCAGGTGTTCTCCGACGCCCCTGAAAAGCGCACGCGAAGCATACGATTCCCAGCGCAGTTCGCGATAAACCGGACTATTTAGACGAGTAGACATCGGTACCGGTGACAGCCAGTGGGAGCATCCGTGAGGATCGCTCTTCGGACTCAGAGACACGTCCCATTTCACAAAGACTAAGTACCCTGTGTTAAGCTTCTGAACTAGCGTAGAACTACCGATGTCACACGCGATGCTCACAGTGCCTTCGGAAAAAGCCTCCACAACGCTTCGTGAAACTCGACTGACGCAGGTACCTTCTCGTTTACAGTGGATGGAACGGCGATGCTTCTGAAGCCCTGCGAATGCTTTTGCAGCCGCGTAAGTCGCACCGGACAGGTCCACGACAATGTCGCGCGGTGTCAGAACCTGTGACACCAGCTCGCTCATGTGCGTGACGCTCTCCTGCTGATTTGGAAGCATGTTCAGGCGATTCCTTTCTTCAAGCCTTCTCTCCACCTGTCCAGGCTGGATCGGCTAGATTGTAACCACATAATTTGTCGACGCTGCATGGGATGACTACACATACTCGTCGCATCGGTAGCTTACCCGGCTGGACTGCAACTGCGGCATATCATTCCTCTACCAGACGAGAAGGGGCCAATGCATAAACAAGGGGCGGGTACATCCTCTCATATCTTGATACTACATGTAAGGACCTCCCGCTCTCACATGCACCATCGGCCGGGTCTCCGCATTGAGAATTGAGATTTATCCGCTGGCTCCGCCTGCACGCAGAGGCCCCCTCACTACCTTCATCATATACTTCTGGGCTGTAGCGTTTCAGGCGCGAAAGCTCCATGCGGGGCTAGATATCTCTGTAGAAGCTGATCGACTGGCCGGTTTTGGTATGCAGTGCGTCGAGTACCAGGATAGGGGCGCCCATGTCTTTGTGACTGAACACAACATGCGCAGACTTGTCCGCAACTCGCGAGCTCCTGGTGTTGACGAGAGGGTCCGTCCACAGCACCTAACCTTTGCCGTCCAGACGCTCACCTCAATCGTTAGCGTGACGAATGACGAGGTCGTAGAAGCTACGGCTATGGACATCGCGGCACGACTTCATCTCGACGATTAGATCCGCAGGAAGGTCTGTGCAGGGATTCTCCCAGGGGAGCAACTCCTTCGACTCTTCTTCTACCGACGGCTATGGGATAGTGCGGTTGGCTGGTTCCAGTACTTCACGAGAAGGGTCTTCTAGCCGCGGCACAAATGGATCGAGAGTGGACCAGAAAACCTAGGTAGCTTGCCCCGCACAGCTCTGTGCCACAAATATTTTCCCCTCACAATCTGTAACCCATAGGTCCAGCTCTACCTCTTCCTTCAGCCGGCAAAACATTAAATGAGGAGGCTCCGCGGGCTGTCTCCCAAAGGGGATACTATTCAGCTTTGTCACTCACCGTCGATGGCGTGGTCTTGAGCCTTCCGAACTAGTATAAAACAGGCCCAAATCCACGTCGATGATCTCTGATTAATGACCATTATCTTTAGTGGCTCGACAGTCAGGCCTCACCGCCTCAAGAGCATTCCCAGTCAAGTCATCGAAAGCCTGGTCAGCAGTGGCCATCGCGCTATTCGAGGCGATCCGGATACGCCAGTCGCTGCATTACTTTGTATTGTGCAACGTTTTGTTCGTGGCCACGGCTTGGAAGTTGGACTAGTTGAAGCTTGCAACTGTTCAAATTACCCTGGTTATCTCTGCATGTTAGTCCTACACACCAGACTGCCCGTTCTCTCCCGTAGACCTGCTGGCCCAGCCTGTCGCAAAAAGCAATACTGCAAGATCAGCTCTAAGCCGTGAACACGTCTCTTCAAAGCCACAAACTGCGGAACGCTCGAACGAACCAGACGGTATGCTCCGAGTACTGGCCTGCTGTTCGAGACACTGAATCGCTCTGGCAGCTCCATCCGAGCCCGAATTAGTCGATGGACAGCAAATGCGAAAAGGATTCTGCTTTAGATCGATCTTCTCAACGCAAATGCATGTTTGCTGCATCACCATGAATGGCATACGCTGATTGCGTGGAAGAAGAAGATACTCTCGAAGGTTATGTGGCCGCCGACGTAAAAGTATCTCGCTTCAAATACCCCACGAACCCCTGTGACCTTTGAAGGGATGCACTTCATGGTAGAAATTAGGCACGCTCTGTCGGTCTTCTCGATTTAGAGCGCATCTGCGATCCCCAGAGATTTCTCGTCCCTTCGCGGCAGCACTACGATTGACGACGGGGCGCGCACCAGCTAGTTCATGTGTTTCATGCCCAGTTCGCAAGGGACCAGGTTGCTGCTCTCGAATCATGTGTGGATGGTGCTGCCTGGCTTCCTCTGCTTGGTCCGTAGTGCGGGAATTTCTATGATCGCCAGTGAGGTATCGTAATCTGCTGCGACGAAGAAGTACAGAAAGGCTAGTATGTGGACTTTCAACAGGTCAAACTTTGTTATCACCTCCGGTGAGGAGAGAAGAGCAATTACGGCGGGGAAGCACCCGCCGGCTGTCTCGAGTCGGCTGAGTTTAATTGGCGGCATGGTTGCGGTGCGGTGAGAATGAAACGAGGGAAAGAATGCCAGGAATAGTGGAGATGGAATGTGGGAGGAGTAGAGCGTTGCGAGGAAGGCAGGGAAAAGCATGTGGATAGAAGTGCAGGGAGAAGCTAGGATTGCGGAGCAAGGAAAGCAGGGCAGACCATGTCTGAATATTGGTATGTCGAGGGTTGAGGTGCTGCGTTATGCGACTAGGCGTGTGACCATTGTATTGTGTACAGAGTGGGAAGCAGGTTAGATCACGACATGCCTACAACTGGTCACGTATCTATTGCATAGGAGCTGCTACGGTAAGGGGGAGTGTCCTCCGTTCCAGGTGTCGAGATCTGTTTGCAAGCGAACAAATGGGCAAACGGATATGCGGAAATGAACCCAAAACATAACATCTATCTGCTAACTTAATATCAGGTCTGCGCATCGTAGCCTCTTTTACTTATAACAACCCCCCAATCTGACCTTTCGATAGTTTCTAGGCTGCCCACTTGCGGGCCCTCCGCCCCTCTTTCCAATCTCGTCAACGACGCATATGGTACTTCAAATATCTTCAGTCATTTCCAGCGTGTCCATGACTTGACAAGGCCCTCTCGAGTAATGCCAGCTGGAACTTCTACTGCGCATCTCACAAGGACTGCAACGTAGTTTTCCAACTTGTGCTCCTAACCAAGTCGCGACCTATCCCCTCCTACCTGTGTAGCAGTGATATATTGCTCGCTCTGCCCGCCGGAAGGCAGAGAATGGCTGTTCCGATGCCAAGATTCCGCAAGCGCACCGACGAGTAGCGGCAGGACGATGACGATGCCCCAGATGCGGCTATCTTTGTAACCGCACCGAACCGCTAGGTTAGTGCAACTGTAAGGCACCAGGCGGGCAGGCTACTGCGAGTGTCACGGCCTCAAACAACGCCAGTGCCGTCGGTGTTTAGTCCCGATGGTGAACGAGTCGATGGCGCCACTGCTCTTGCGACTCACGATGGTACGACACGACGAGCAGCTCCACCAGAGCGTGCTGCAAACCAGGACACCCCTTTCCCTTCTTCTACTGATTATGACCGCAGCTTGAGGGCAGCCAGCAATAAAGTCCGGACTAGGGTTTTGTCCGCACTACTCGTCCGCGCGTCTAGTGTCGACTTTGGTGTGACTTCGAATATCTTCTACGAAGCATGCCAGACACCTCTTGCGCCCAGGCTTCCCCCCAGTGTTCCAAAGATGGGACCTACCTGTTTTTCCCCTCCCCGTACGCCGTCGCGGATAAGGTTTGAGACCTCCGCTGTACCTCGTCAGCAATTGTTTTCGCGTGAACAGATCGAAGAGCTTTGGACAATGCTTACTGAGCAGTCGAGCAGGGTCAGGGCGCTGAATCAAGAGATTGCTGGTCTCAAGAAATTCGTCGACGAAATTGAAAAGAGGCTGAGCCGAGCCGATCGAGAACATTCCCAGGTCTGCTTCACAACAGCGACGACACTTCACAAGCTCGCGCCACTACGGTCAGAATTCAAAAGAATTCAAGGACGAGAACGGGAGACGACACATAGCTACCTACACTTGTGGAGGCGCCCGACCGACCATACTGTGTGCCGAAACCGAGGATGTCCAGAGTCCAAAGCGGATAATAAAAGTGGGCGCAAAGTACGTTGGTGTTGAGAAGACCATCACGAGGCAGAGTCTGTAACGGTGCGGCTGAAAAACTGGTGAGCTGGACCTGATAGTTTCTGTCGCAGTCTGGGACTAGACCGGTCTCATCGATCCATTCCTGGATTCAGATTTTCACGCGAACGGCTTGAAAGGTGTTGCGCGAATTTAAGGAATGAATCTTTCCGATCATAGGGAATACTATACGCCATCATACGGCGATGATGCGACGGCCTTGGTTGTGATGGGGCATGCAGAGTTTGGCACCTGGACCTGGTCGTCTTTGATTTTGGATGCTGAATCCCACCACCACCGCAAGGAGGCTGCTTCGAGAGACCATGCTCTATGTGCAAAGATGAGACAGACAAGCTTCGAATCAACTGGCGAGCGGAAGGGACCCACTGGAGAAGAGCTGCTCCAGAGCCTTGAAAATTTTCTCCTGGGGTCACACAACAACTCGTCTATCACCGACAGCCGTCGAGCGGAGCGCTCCTCACTGGAAGTTCTAGCCCGGATGAGGCTGGTCAGCTCGGAGGGGGACGGGAGTTCGCTCTTCTCACGATTGCACCTCAACAAGGTCAAGGATCCATCCGATGGTGGTTGCTCCCTGCAGGGTGAGGTGTGTGATCTTGTGGAGGGTGATATAATCTCTGGAAACTCGTTGCGGAGCCTTTCTTGCCCACGATTTTCGATGGTAGCAGGCTGGACCAAGCGACGTATCCGCCTGCAAGTCCACCATGCAGCTCGCACGCATGTGCGCTTGGTTGGCAACGGGTATATCTTATCTGTAGCATGTCTAAGTCCGTGGGGGCTAGCGCCAGCGTTCCTGCGGCGTGAAGATTTGAAAATACTTTCCCTTGGCAATCGTGCAGGTACTGGCGACCATTTCCACGGTCTTACACCGCAATATTCAGTGTTAGGTGTTTTTGTCGTTTTCCATGGTTCAGGATCGTTTCCTGAGTAAAACGATGGGCTAATGGAGCCGCCTGTGGAGAAGGAAATCAATGGTCTCTTAGCAGGATCCCGTTGATTACCGAGAAAGGTGTTGACGGTGAATTCCGATAACATGGGTAGGAAAGACGTGGTTTTTCCACAGGATCTCGGGCACGCTTGGCAGTTTTGTCGAAACTTGCACTGCTTGAGAAGACTCAAGGTAGGGCCGTATGAGCCTCGCAATGGCTCGTCCGGTCTGTCACAGCTTCCGATCATATACTCCAGATCAATCCTCAAGCGTCTTTGTTGGATTAGAGGACGAGTAACCCTCTACGGACAGAATAGAGCGATGGTACAAAACTGCGATTATATGTTGCTGGCGCACAACACAAGTTATAGTTTTCCCGCACGCAGTTCCAGTGCGGAGAGTACCGCGTGTTTGTTTGAGGGGCGCCCTGGGCTAAGCCCAACCGTGCGTCAGCTTCCCTGCAGAACCTGGTCATGTGCAAGCGATGATAGAGGCAGTGGAGCTAAGGGGTGAGAGGGGGGAATTTGAAGTTTGACAGCACCACGTGAGCCTTATGAGAGACAGCAGG
>JAUKWC010096822.1:0-26823 GCA_032356245.1 Endocladia muricata
CCGGTCGCAGTCTATTATATTTCGGTACTGCTGCATGAATAGCCCTTCTATGGTATTTGGACTGATCTACGTTTTTACCATCATGCCCCACCATCACCCGCACTCCCTCACCCTTTACACCTCCAAGAGCCCGCACTCCCCGCATCGCATCGAATACCGAGTGCCTCGTCCCTCTTGAACGATCCCACCCGTCAAGCCCGTCTTCTCTTCCAGTTTTTACACCACACTCCACCACCACGGGCGTTGCCTCGACCTTTTCATCTCCAACAGCCCGTACCCCCAGAATCGCATCGAATACCAAGCGCTTCGTCACTCCTGAATGACGCCATCCGTCCCGCCCGCCTTCCGTTCCAGTTTGTACACCACACTCCACCACCACCAGCATTGCCTCAGCCTCTCCACCTCCAACACCTCGCGCTCACCGCATCACATCGCAAGCCACTTCTAACAGCCCGCAGTTCTCGACCCGCGTCGCGAGCTACACGTCTTGCTACTCTTCAACGACACCACCCATCCTGCCCACCACTCCTTCCAGTTTGCACTCCACACCACATCATCACCTGCACTCCCTCACCCTCTCCACCTCCAACAGCCCGCACTCCCCGTATCACATCGCGCATCACACGTTTCGCCATTCTTCAAAGACGCGTCCTATCCCGCTCAGACCGTTCGCGCCCGTACGAATACTGTTTCCGATACGTGCTGCTTACCTGTGCACGCCATCGCATCACGAGGAGAAACGGTCGCTGAATACTTTCTAGTGACGGAAGGGTAACTTTGCAGATTTGAGGTGGTGGCGTCCTGTGTCGCTGTGGTTTAAATAGGGCCTGATGCTGGTTCTTGCGTTGCACACTTTCGCGGCCGTGCCTTGCAAATACCCTAGACCGTACGAAATTTCGAAAACCTTTCAATTACGGATATCGCAGTATCACTACTTTTCGATTCGCACCTCTCGTTGTAGTACCCGTCAGCGACCGCATGATGTTGTCTTGTCGACATAGCGAATAGCGTGCGTGTGTGGCGAATGGCAGGCTTTGTCTTCCACCTTGAACATTCCCGCGTGCACGGGACCTGTAGTAGGTTTCGTGAAGGCGGGAGTGCTTGCGACCAGACCTACCGTCTTGTACTTAGTGAAAACAAGAATGAAGCTCCATACCTGGAAAACGTCGTACCTCTCCGTTCTCTCACTCCTCCCGCCACCCGTTCTCCTTCCTGCCATCCTTCCTAGCACTCAATATGCACTACAAATTTCGGCACTGCGTCTACTCGTCTTCGGACGCATACTTCCTTTTCAAACACGAGCAACAGTGTTACTTCCAAACAAACAAACCGGCTAAGCTCGTGCTCGCTGCCTCGCAAGACTCACCCGCCCCAGAACCTCCCGTCCACTACGATGATAACGTCTTTCCTGATGAGGCTCCGGCGCCTGTGCTTACCTTCCTCCCATTGTTGTGTCAACCTGATGCAGAACCGACGACAAGGAAGACCGATGTCCTCATACAATCTCTCGCAGTTTCTCTTCCCGAAGTAGAGAGAACTACCGTCTGGTGCACGATTGACGACATCATCTCTATCCTTAGGGATCCCGACTTCTCTCTCGTGCGCTTTTGAGACCGCATTCGCTCTTCGCAAGAGTGTCGCTCCCGCACACTCGCTGTTGTCGAGAAAGAGCTTCACTATCAGGGATTCTCCGCAACTCGTGTGTTAGACCGCAGCGGTACGTCCTTCGGAACTGCCCAATTTCGGGACCCTGTCGAGATCCTGCGAATGCAAGTGCCGCAAGCTAACACAGAGTCTTGCCACTTTCGCCCTTGTGGTGACCCACCGCAGAGCGATATGCATCTCTTCGCGTATCCCCTGCAGAATGACGTCCACCGACGAGTTTGTCAAGACATCAAGGAAGAACTCATGGGTAGTGAGCTCGAGGGTGTCATCTGGGACACCGGGACGTCATGGACCCACTCGTTTGTAAGTTGTGTATAGATCTGTACGGGTAAATCCGTCACTACACTCAACAACGGCGGCCCAGTTGCGTATCCCGTGCATTTCACTCTCCTCAACTTCACTGCCGCTTTCCGCCGACGCTGCTTAATGTCGCGGCGCACCGTCGTTGGCTGTCTTCCTGTCCAGCTCTTTCCCAACTTGGGCGACTGAAACTTTGATCTGCTTCCATATTCTTGGACTACTCGTGCACCAGACACCAAAACCTCCATACTACACTCCGCCCTGCACTCTCTGCTATCGCCTCTGTATTAAAATGCCCGACGAGGCTTTACATGCTTTGATGCACGCCATCATCTCTGTAAATGTCGCCTAGTCCTCACTAGTAACTGTTGCGACATATCCGAGGCGAAGGACACCGTCGGCACTCGATCAGGCAGCAAGACCAGCGATCCCTGCCACCGTCGCGAATAACCCTCAAATCTCCTCACTTCGTCCGCCTCATTCCAGCCGCGCACGACACAGTCCACCATCCTCCTTCGCAGAAAAGTAGCCGACCTCGAGGCCGACGCCGCTCTTCATGCATTGCTGAGCAGGCTGGCTTAGGCAGGAGCTGCCACGGCACAGGCGCAACAAACAGTCGCCACCTCCTCTCTGCGGAACCTGCCATCCTTCCTGGAAACATGCCCCCTGCTTCCGTCCGGTTCCCATCTTGACATGCACTCCATTTTCGGTTTCGAACCTCTGCACAACTTACGTCTCGACATCTCCAAGCTAATCGAGACCGGTGTGTTTCTCAGTCTTAACTCCCCCGCCCTATTCACAGCGCAAGTCTCCGCGGGCAACAGTCGGAAACAGATCCGAACCATCCGCGCAGCCCTCCTTCGCGAAGTCAGCGCGGTTTTGCCTGCCATTCAGAAGCACTTCTACGTTCCCAGCCTACAAGTCGACATCTCTGCCTCCAAAAAAGGCAGTCGCCTGAACGGACTCTACAGTAATGAAGGAGGCCGTAGTATGCTGGAGGCCAGACACTACAAGTCCGTTGACATGGTCTTTCCGGTTATCGCAAGAACTATCGACCGTTGCTGTGATGATGCTGACTCCGCGCCCCTCGCATATGTTTGCGCTCAGTACTCCGACATTCCAATACTCAGTTCGAAACATGGACTAAAGAAGCACTGGAGCTTTGCCGAGTTTCACAACCTAGAGGACCGCGTTAATGAGTTTAAAGCCTTGGTGCTGCAAGTCTTTGGGGACCACCACCCCACCAGGCTCAAGACCTTCAGAGTTGACCTTTTCACCCACCTTGCAGATGACATCTGCAACTTTGGAGGCCTACAACAGCTAGACGCCGGTGTTTATGAACACGATCACACTGCATTCAACCAAGACTACCGCTGCACCTGTAAGTGGACGGCAACAGCCATGACCACAACCGTCCGCCGAATCCAGCACTCCAAAAACCTTGCGGCAGTTCGAACGCAGCTCGACTGCAGCTCCCAATCACGTCGGCTCACAAACCTGCAGAGGAACGTAAACGGCAGGCACGTGGCGCGTTTTGTCAGCGAAGACTTCAGAATGTACCTCCGCGAACTCGTTCATTTGAAACCCGTCGCCATGCTGCTTCCTGCAAACGAAGAAGCCTGCCTCACCGCTGCGATGCACCAATCACTACGCGGAGAAGGTTCCGGTATCTGCATCCATCTTCTTGTCCAGCTTCGTGACTAGGGCACCACTGTGCTGCTGAACATTGTCCGCGCCGAGCTTCTCCGGCAGTATTCAGTCCGCACATGTGACACTCTCGAAATTATTATCGTCAAAAGTGGTTATATCCTCGGCGGCTTCTTTCCTTCCGTCGACGAGTATGATCCCGATCTCAAGGTCATTCGACTGTATACAATGCAGAAACATGTCACTCAGCGCATTTATGCAGATAGCAGCTTCGGCCCGATGAAACGGTAGCGATTCAGCTTCGTTCTGCTGGTCGCTGACAACGAAGAACACACAGAAGCTGTACGGGTGGCCTGCGTTCTGCCTCTCTTCAGTGTGCATGACCCTGAATCACAGCACCCTACCGAGAATGCCTTCGTTCGGGATATAGATTGTATTCCACCAATCGACGCTGTTGATGATACTCTGCAATGCCTTTCCTTGCGGTGGTCTACAGATGAGAATTTAAATCACACGGAACATCCGGTCCCGCTCGCACAGATGAATCCATAACGGTATCAAGCTCCTGCTTCTCCCTAGCTTGGCCTGTGCACAGCCTCTGCTATCATCGCGACAGCTGACGTGGTGAGGTCACATTTCCACATCCTCCCTTTCACTCCTCAGATCCACTAGCTCTACCATCGCCTCTACATAAAAAGGTTCCGCAGGGAACCTGATGCACGGCCAGTCCTACCTGAACCCTCCCCTCCAATGGAAATGCCATTCTCTCTGCACTAGAATTAAACACACGAGAAAACTCTAATCTGTTTTGTGAGCTACCAGCATATAAGTACGGCTTTCGTCCTTCTCTCTCTTCTATGCGTCGACAGTCACTCGACCTCTGCTCCAACAACAGCGCGCGTGAGTGAATCCAAAGTTATCGCGGGAATCCGCAACGGGCCAGACGCGCCATTGCAAAGCTTATACGGTTCGTTGGTTGAGTCTCTACGTGCAACACATCAATCGAGAACACCGCCAAGCATAATAGAGATGTCGCCCGAAAACCACACCATTCGTACCGTCACATAAAGTTTGTACTCTGAACCTACCTTCACCACGTCAGTGGCTACTCCAGGGGCGCCTGCCAACAAATCCTTGCCATCCTCTTCACCAGACCGTTGCATCTCCTCATTCACCAACTCACACAACGCCCCCTCAACAATAGAAACATACCGAGACGTCTTTTGCGGAAGAATGCGACATAAAACGCTGCAAACGTGGCATATTATCTGCGTGGTTGCCAAGGGCAGGTACTTGGAAAACGCCAGCCTGTAACTGCGTTCGCGCTGGCCGTCACGGCCCTCACCATGCTGCAGGCAGGATATCACTGTTGCCAGCCACGCGTCCAGGCGTGCGAGTTGCACGATAGACCCGCACGCGGACGTCCCATCTTGTTGAGCACGGTACCCTCCGAACTCGTGAAGGACATGTGTCCCCAAAGAAATTTCAAACAGTACATCACCTTCGTCAAGATCAGACATCTCCTTTGGTACAAGTTAATCACCGTATGCTAGACCCTTGACCGTGTTTAGTCGCTACCATGAGAAGCCTGGGGCCCCTTGCTCCCTCTCTGAACCCATCAGCCTCACCCGCGCTTCAAGTGCCTGAGATGGGCCCTCCACCCGCTCGCTGTCCGACATAAGCCTTGTCTTCCGCGACATCAAGAAGAAATACCCATGGTATTTGAACAGCTTGTAACTACCGTTTTTCTTCCGCGCGCTCATCGTGCCAGAGATTGTCTGCCTCATCCTACCACATGGAGCATAGTCTGTCGAAACAGCCTCTTCACATTTGCGGCGGGATTCGTCGTCCAGAACCAAGGATGACCAGTTTCCGGTGCCGAGCTCTACATGCACCATTCGAACCAGAGCCGTCGCCTCATCGGAGTATGAACACGGAAAGTACTACTCATAAATGGCAAGAACCATCGGTGCAGTCGGTACGACATCCTCCAGGCCGTCCCCGGAAAGCTGCCCCGCCAAGCACGACTCACCGCGACCCTCCCAGTTCTAGACTGGAACAGAACTTGTTCGGTTCAGCTCAGCAGTTTCGCGTTGGCACCATTGCATAACCTGCTTCTCGATGGTCTTTGTAACACCAACGTACTCTGCTCTCACTTATGTCACACGCTTGTGACTTTGACCACGTCCAGTTCCGGCACGCGATGTGGCCTGCTGGGTGCCATAAAAAAATTCCGCGAGCCACGCGTAGGCTCTCGCTCTCCTGGTTCACATCCCTGAATTCGGGACGTAGTCGCAGCGTTTCTGAAATCATTGCCTTCGTCATCACCCACACCTCAGGAAGCTCTTGATTGGCCTGACGTACCTTCTCCTTATAGTCGTCGAACTCCATCTTGAGCCCAGCAATCTCTTGCTCCGGCGCCTTGACCTTATTCATCTGCTCAGCAAGCATCGACGGTAGCTCCTCCATCTGCTCACGCGAGATCGATTGTCAGCGAGCTACACCGGAAGTCCCAACCCTTGTACCGGACGGCATGGGCGGAGGTGGTGACGAAGAGGGTATTACCCCCGATGCACCACGAGGGCGCAGGGACCCACGGTGAGTTTGCCCTCCTGCACAGCGGATGTGGGATCGCGCAGCCGGGGCAACTCCGGGCGTGCGGACGCGCGGAGCGGACGAATTTCTGGTCCGGACGGTGAAGCTGGCTGTGCTCGACCTGCAGTCAGATTGAGTAGACGCACACCAAGGAGGGAGGTGGTCGGCAGCACGCTTTGGTGGAACCGCCAGTGTTATAGTACCACCGTAAGTCGCCAAAACAGTCGCACCGTCGGTTTGTTCACCGTCTGGACCAAACAGAGATGCCGCCGGCGTTGTCTGGGGCCGCGCAACCCCTGTTAACTTGCCTGCCGCGTGGCACTGAGGTGCATAAACCTCGAGGATCCGTCCAGTCACAGCGAGAGGCGCAGCCGGGGCATCACCCTCCCTCTCCCGCTGCTCGTGGGTGCGCTTGCGAGATCGATGTATCAGAACACACCTTCTCGTCCTTCCAGCCGGCGGAGCCATCGATGGAGAGCTGCGCCGTAGGCAGGACAGGACAGATTGAGGCTCGGTGAGAAGAACGAGTTCGAAAACTACGTCGCAGTTCTTGTGAACTGAGCAATACATGTGCTAGCTTGCAGCCACAACTGGTACTAGGGCCCATGTAAAGTCATACACCCGCGGGGAGTCCCTGCCGACGTTTGCGGTATCATGCGTGTCAATGGCAGAAATGGAAGCAGGAGATCACGGCATGGAAGTGGGCATTCCAGGAAGTAACGAAAACTCAGGCTACGGGGGTGTCACTAGTGACAGGGGCTGAGATCTACATATGTGAAATTACATAGGCAGATGGATGTTGTTTTTCAGGTAAAATTTCGCACATGTATATGCTCATGTGTTCTCACGTGTGTAGAACTGAGCCCCTGTCACTAGTCACACCGCCCTAATCTGAGTTTTCATTATTTCTCAAACCTCTTTTGTATGCAATAACGGCCCCAAAATCGCCCACTTCTCTGGGCGACCTTTCATGCGGCTAAGCCCAAGTCTTTCTCAGGAGCTATACTGCGGCCTGCCCGTCTGGAACTGGCTATCAAACCGGCATGTAGTGTTTCAGTTTGTTTATCTACACGCTACTTTGGAAGATCCTACCGCATACTTAGAACCTAAACTTATGCACGTATTTTGTGAACAGTTCTTCGACCTTCAGAATCTCATGCGTCGCACGGATCATAATAGTGTTCAGTGCTCGTAGAGCTCTTTGCGAAAAATCCCCTTGCTCCTCGTAAAACTCCACGTTTGTGTCTCGCGTCCTAGAAGTACCTCTATTTCGCTCCTCCTCATCCCCGGGCAAGTACCCGGCGTCGTTCATAAACCCGGGCACACGAAATGGTGCCGGCACAATGCACGCCTTATGCCTTGGACCTTCACGAGACTCCGCCCTCCTCTCCATAAGAAGAGCTACCTGGACGAAACGTTCTTTGTCCACCACCAAAATTCCACATCCGTAGATCTTCGGCTTCTCCTGGGTGCGCTCATGCATGTCTGCCTACAGGCGCCTCCCATACAAAGGAAGGACCGTCTTTCCTTTGGCGAAGACCCGGTCCGCAAATACTACGAGTCCCACAGCTTCGTACTTCACCATCGATGGACGCACCACCACACACCTCGCCATTGCTTCCATTTCCCGTAATGTTAGCGGGTCTTGCGTTTCCGGCAGGTCGTGGTACTTCGCCGTCTAGTTATCCACCGACGCCTGCAAGGAAACCATGGAATCCGCGGCGTAGTTTGCAATAAACCGGCCTATGTAGTCCGGTACGCATGGATACCCGGGACACCCAGCACGAGCATCCGTAGGGTTGTACCGCCTCCTGGCAGACGTGTTCCGTTTCACTGCGGCCAAGTACGTTATGTCAAGCTCCACAGCCCGTGGAGAGCCACCAATGTCGCACGCAGTGCTCACAACGCTTTCGCAAAACCCTTCCACCAAGCTCGGTAGGAGTTGACTTACTCAGTTGTCATCCTTATCGCACCCCGCGAAATGGCGATGTCTCGGAAGCCCTACGCATGCTCAACCAGTCGTGCAGGTACCACTGAACAAGTCCACAACAAGGTCTCCCTGTGTCGAATACTGCAACACCAGCTCGCTCATGTGCTTGATGCTCTTCTGCTTAGGTCGAATCATCTTCGTGGGACTCACTTCTTCAGCTCTTCTCGCTACCTCTCCGGGCTCCAGCCGCTGGATTTCATGCATACAATTCGTCCAGGCTGTGTGCGAAGACTGCACATACCCGTTGCTTTTGTAGCATAACTGGGCGAACTGCACTTCAAGCGGCTCATTCCTCCGCCGGAACTTAAAAGTCCGCTGCGTGACTGAGACGTGGCCACATCGTTTTTTACTAGGTTTTTTCGTGTAGTGACCTCGAGCTCGGACGTGGACCATCGGCTGGTCCTTCACGTTAAACACGTAGTCCTTCTGCCGCCTCTCCCTTGACGCGGTTGCCCCGTCACTTGCCTCGTCGTACACCTCTCGGCTGTAACGCTTGAGGCGCGGAAGCCATATGCCGAACTGTAGACCGCTACAGAAAATGATTCCGTGGCCGGTTTTAGCAAGCAGTATGTCGAATATTGGAATGGAGGCGTCTATGTCCTTTTGGTCGAAGACATCACGGCCAGAGTTGTTCGCATCACGCTCGCTTCTGGTGTTGACCGGAGGGTCCGTCAACAGCAGCTGAACTTTACCCTCCAGGCCCTGACCCAAGTCATTAGCGTGATGATTGAGGAGATCGTCGAAAGTGCAGCTGTGGACACGGCAGTCCGACTTCATCACGCCGAGTAACTCCGCGAGAAAGTCCGTCGGTGGATTCTCGTCGGCGAGCGACTCTTCCGACACCTCCGCGGGCGGTGGAGAGGGGCTAGTACGGTTGCCTGGTTCTCGTGCTTTACGAAGGGAGTCCTTCGGCTGCGACATTAACGGGTTGAGAGTAGACCAAAAAACCTCAGTAGCTTGCGCCGTACGACTGTGTGCCACCACATCCCCCGATTCGTTGTCGCTACCCTACAGTTCCAGCTCCATCTCCTCTTTCAGCCGGGAATACAAAGAATGAGGGGGCTGAGACGATAATCCCACACTGCGCGTGGTGCTCAACAGTATCACCCGCCGACGACGACGAGTTCTTGTGTCTTCCGAATCGGCATCCGACAGCTGCGAGTCCACCTCGATAGCCTCTGAACAGGCACGATCATCTTCAGGCGCATCACATTGAAGCCCCATAGCCTCCCTGGTATACCCGCTCGAGCAGGCTAAGACCCTTCGCAATTGGTCTTCGCGCGACTCAAAGCGGTCTAAATACGGCCAGTTGCTGCGCTGCTTCACATCGTACAAAGTTTCGTTCGTAACGATGGCTTGCGAGCTCGACAGGAACACACTGGTAGACGCTCACATGGCCGCATCCTTCTGAGGAGTTCGGCCCCAGGCTACTGTACTGCTCGCACTCTCCTCCGCACTTGCTACCTTCTTCCCTTGCAGCGTGGTCTCCTGTGTCATGGGTGCAAAGCCATCAGCGCGTGACTTTAACGCCACAAAGTGCTGAACGCAGCGACGAAAGAGAAGGCAGGGTCCGACTAACGCCTCACACTCCGAAACTCTCGCTGCCTTCGCCAGCTCGGTCCACGCCCGAGTTAGCAGCTGCACAGCAAATGCGACACGATTTCCGCTTTGATTTCTCTTCTTATAAGCGAATACACGTTTCCTGCCGCGCCCGGAGTGGCATATAATAATCGCGCGGAAGAACATTAGAACCTCGAAGGTTCTGGGGCGGCCAACAGAAAAGATTCCTGGCAGAACTGCTTCCCGAACCTTGCTGAGCTTAGCGGGAATGAAATTGGTGCCGACAAGAAGGAACACCCCGTAATTCTTCTGCCGCAGGGTCACATCCGCGATTTCCCCAATCCTCTTATCTTCCCGGGTCAGCAAGACGATTGATAGCGCTGCCCGCACTATCTACTTCATCAGCTCGCTGCCCAGCTCGCGAGAGACCGGGTCCTCGCTCTCGATAGAAGAGCGGAAGTTGCTGCCACGGTTGCGCTGCGTGCTCTTCACTACCGCAATTTCCGTGATCGCCGTTCCGGCCTCGCCATCTGCTGCAATCACAAAGTGCAGGAAGGCCGACATATGGAACTTCGTGAGGTCAAACTTCGCGTTCACCTCGAATGAGAAGAGAATGGAAATGAAGGCAGGCAAGCACACGGGGGCTGTCACCGGCCGGTTGAGTTCAGTCGACGCCATGGTTACAGTGTGATGAGAAGCAAAAGAAGGAAAGAAGCCGGGAATGATGGGTATGCAAGGTGGGAGGAGCAGAGCGTCGCAAGCGAGGCGAGGAAAACCACGTGGATCGAAGTACAGGAAGGAGAGACGAGTACGAAGCAGGGAAAGCAGGGAGGACTGCGCCGAAATATTGGTATCGTAAGGGTATGACGTATCTTGCTGTGAGAGCAGTTGTGCGCCATTCGTATTGTGCACAGGGATAGCAGCGGCTAGGAACACGACATACTCCCACACGCTTACGTTTCTGTCCCGGAACAGCAGTTGCAAACAGTGACGCCCCCTTCACGAAACTTGGAACAATAAGTAGATTATTCAGGATGCGGGGAGGTGTCATTAGTGACAGGGGCTGAGATCTACAGATGTGAAAACACGTGAGCAGATGGATGTGCGAACTTTAATCTGAAAAACAACATCCATCTACCCATGTATTTTCATGTATGCAGATCCCAACCGCTGTCGCTGGTGCCACCCCACTGATCTTATAAATTACATACTTTTCAAACGTAAAATGCAGCTATTGCGGCGTGGTCAGAATTGCTTCTTTTTGTGCGCGACAATGATTTCTGCCAACCGTGCACGTTCAACCTTTCCTGGTCGTCGTATCCGTACCCCTTCCGCGCTACCACTTTCTTCTCTCAGCCTTTCCATTCTCTACCGTCACCCGTTCCGCGCACCCCGCATACGGATCTTTTCTCGTCTTGTCTGCCGGTCACAGTATAGAATCCCTCCTCCGTCATTCACATTGTTGATCCATTCTCGCCAGTGGCGTACTTCCAAAATGACGGACAAACTTCCCATCACCACCTCCACCCGCGACTCGCTCACGTTGGCCACAGAGCCGCAGCCGTGGGTACAGTTCGAACCGGAATCGCAGCCAGCGACGAAAGGGTAGGAGTTCCGGACCGAAGCAGGCGTAGAGCCTTTTCCATTAGAGTCGCCAACACGCAAACGACAGCGCCGGGATACCTCAGGCCAGGCACGCCCTTCGTCCGACCGGTTTCCAGAACCAGAGACTGTGGACGGTGAGGACTCCGATGTGGTTGCCGTAGAGGTCGACGAGCAGCCGGTGTTGCGTCGGACTTTTTCAAAGGCCGACTAAGAGTTTACAAAGGTCGACGTATATATTGCGCAGACCATACAGCCGCACCATATTCTTCGCAAAAGCACGGATGCCACCATCGATGGCCTCCATGCCAGCATGGTTGAGTTCGGCTACAAGTACGACCTTGGCGTCATGTCGTTCACAGTGCGACGGTGCGACAATTCCTCGCTTCCGAATATCTCCGACGACACCGTCGAGGACGGCACGATATTGCGCGAAGGTGTGAAGTGTGCTATGGTCGACTGCCTTCATCGCCGCCAAGCTGTCCCTAGCCTCAAAGAGGGAAAAAACGGCACGACATCCGCTCGCGAGCGCCTCCACGTGCGTCTTATCCGCCGAAAGGATGAGCGGGACATGACGGATACGGAAATCATGTCTGATGCGTCGCAGCAGAACACCTCCGCCGGACTGGTCCGCATCGACAAGTGGTTCCTCTACTGCCTCATGTGTGTCATCCACAACATGGAGGCTCTCACTGTGGAGAACGACATGGTCCCACTCGAGTTGAGTCAGAAGGGAGCTGGGGAAACAGTGATGAAGGCCATTCTGCTCGCAGCAACCGGCCTGTATGCCTACCGCCGATTCGTACGCGTAGCTAAGACTTTTCTCGGAGACTCGGGTCTCGTCAAAGTGCTGCGCGACCTGACCTTCGACAACTCGACTTCTCAGGTGCTCCGCTTCACTCACCTTGACGACCACCATCTTTGGTCTGAGAGCACTCAGGTCGTAGTTCTGGTTAGGACTTCCGCGTCGCGGTTCATCAACAACACGGGCCGCGACGGAACGTTTGAATCTAAGGCTTTCTACGCATGCTCGCGCCAGCCTTTCCAAGTCCGCCTAGACTTGTTCGAGGAGTATGGCAACGGGAAGGGCCTTAGTTGTGACGGATTTCTGGGGACTGATATTGCTCAATCCACACTCCGCACATTTTCCGTCAAAGAGCTCTATCTGAACTAGATGCGCCTCTTCGCAAACAGACACAACGACTCTGCAGAAGATCTGGAGAAGTGCAACAAGGCGCGTGCTACACGCCTCGGGAATAAGGTAACTGAGCACTTTTACCCCCGGCTCAGCAAGCACCCCACCCCAGCTCCCAGGGCGACCCCAGCTGCTGTGCCTTCTACACACCGCTCTGCCTGGCATGCTCCTGCTTCCCAAGCGACTTCACTCCAGCCTGGAGTTCGTGAGCAGAAGGCCCGAGGGGTGATGCCCGCGATAAAAGTGCTTGCCAGGGAGAGAACGGCTGCACCTTTCTGACGGTCAACGCCTCGACTTGTGGAGATGGTGTAGTCGGGGAAGTCTGGTGGATTGAAAAGCGCAGTGGGCCAGTCGGGACGTGTATTCGCTGAGAAGACGAAGGCGGCCCTGGAGAACACGGGCCAACGTGAAGGTGCCCCACAGACTTTCGACGACAAGGTTCCGAACCAGTTGCCGGTCGGCACTGGGGACAAGAACATCGTGTTTGGAGAAGCACAACATACTTGCGAAAATCCCGCACACGTCGGAGCTCCCGATCACGAACGAAAGGAGCTACGCCTATGGATGGCGAAAGACCCGCACCCCATGCTCTCAGTGCTTCCCATCCGCATACCCACTGAGCACCGGGCGCACTTGTGTCTCTTCATCAAGGACGGCGCAGCCATGCATTGGCTTCAGTTCTTTACTGGGAGCTATGTGTACTTCACTGAGCTTGGGGGTATCGATGTGGGTCTGGACATCTGGAAACCCAACCGGCCTGAGGCACACTTCTGGAGGGACGTGCCAGACCGGAGTGAGGATTGTAGCAGACGATACGCCTACTTTGAGAAGCGAAAAGGTCAGCTTCAGCACCTCGACTACACGTGCCCTGAGAATTTCGCTTGCTCCAGCACCATTCCGCGCGAAGTCCTTGTTCCCCTGATGTTGACGCACGAGTCGAAGCTATCCTCCGTTAAAACGTGGTTTTTGTTCATTGCAAGCACATTCAACGGGAAGAATACACTGGGACACGGGTCGAATGAGACCCGGTGGAATCTGATTGTCAACGAGGGCGAAGACGAGGGGGACACAGCAAACCGAAAGCTGGGAATCCCCCGCTACTCCAGTACACGGAGCATGGTGATGGAACCCTGCGGATCGAGGGGGGAATGGATGTGGGCTTCGAGAGGGCGTACGCAGCTGGACGCGGGGGTGGGTCAACTTGCTGCCTACGTCGGTCTGAGGAAGATATCTGGGAGGACGCTGTTCATTCCTAAGACGGGGGGTGGTTTTTTGGCTACTGGGAAGTACTGCCCATGGCAAGCGCCGCACAATGACTTTGACGAGCCATTGGAAGCGGAGACGCTGGGCTTTTCGCAGTCGTGACCAGGGCAGCGGGCTTCTCGTTGTGGGTGAGTGACTATTCACTCGTGTTTGCATACGGGGAGGAGAGCGAGCAGGTGGCAGGAGCGGGGTTGTTCAAGACGGAGAAGAACATTGTGCCACCCAACTCTGTGTGTTTCAGGCATGGGCATCTCACGCACGCCAGGGCTGGGTATGAAGACCGCATTGCGGATGAGGTGCCGGTGCAGTACCATGTGTACTGTCTGCCGGAAGGTAAAGGTTTGCCGGACCGGGCGTTCTACGCACTGAGAGCGCTACCGCAGTTCCTAGCCAGTGAGATGGCCCGTGTCAATCGTAGGAGTGGTGAAAGAGTTGATGAGTCAGACAGCCGGGAGGACGCGGCCGTGGTTCGGTCTGCACACTCGGACGCGGACAGGAGTAGTAGGGCAGAGGAGATCAGTCGTAG
This sequence comes from Endocladia muricata, assembly GCA_032356245.1. Taxonomy (NCBI): domain Eukaryota; phylum Rhodophyta; class Florideophyceae; order Gigartinales; family Endocladiaceae; genus Endocladia; species Endocladia muricata. The sequence continues at coordinate 14,344 of JAUKWC010096822.1, forward strand.
AGATGATGGTTTGAACTGCGATGACCCCGAGGAGTTGATTCTTGTTCCGACGAGTAGTGCGGAAGATTAGGTGGCTACACGAAGAAGTGACTGAATTGCTTGGAGTGAAACAAACTTAAAAACTACATGCCAGTTTGAGAACCACTTCCAGGCGAGCACGCCAAAAATATAGGTGCTCAGAGAGTCTTGGGCTCAGCTGCAAGGAAGGACGCCCAGAAAAGTGGGCGATTATGGGGCCGCTACGGCAGGAAAAAGAGGTTTGAGAAGTAGCGAAAATCTAGACTACGGGGGTGTCACTAGTGACAGCGGCTGAGATCTACACATGTGAAAACAGATGAGCAGATAGATATGCGAAATTTAATCCGAAAAACAACATCCCTCTGCCCATGTATTTTGATATGGGTCGGTCTCAACCCCTGCCACTAGTGAAAAAATACCGAGCTTAAAAAGTACTTACTTTGCAACGCCACGAAGTACACGTTTACAACCTCTCCTTGACGTTGACTCGAGGTTCACTTTGCTTCTACGCTTCGTGTGATATGTGTGAGACATGTGCAGCCTAAGAAGTGTGTGCCTCCCGTTCTGCACGGGTCAACTGTAGCACGGCTACGGCAAGGGTGGACCGAATTGTTAGCGTCTGTACTTCCCACGTGGTTGTAAGGGTAGGTGGCCGTACAGCGTACGAAAAAAGTCGTTTCGTATGAAAAGATTCCGACTCGACTGTAGGCCTCAGCGTTGGGCGGCAGTTAACAACACTTCGGCGCAAAGCACGCTGTTCCAGAAGTGGGACTTCGTGCGCGCATTTTTAAGCAGTGGCGGGGCGATGCACAAAGCAGGCTACGCTACACAAACGCATCGTGAAGGACGGGACTACTACTTTTGAGCCCCGCCGTACCTTTAATCATCTCATGTTCGGAAAGCGCTAAACTGACGCCATCCGGCAGCACTCCTCCAATATGCCACGCATTACACTGGTTACATGTTAGTCCTTGTTAGTGTTGCATTACGTTGAGAATACTGTCCGAGATATGAGCTCAGAGTTTTACACATTGCCTCGTGCCAAATAACATCGGGAAGATTCTGGGTGAGCCAGCGCAACCGAACATCTCCGATCATAGTGCTCAGTTTTCTAGAGCCACGGGTTGCGCATATTGCACGAAGCGGTCCTCAGTGCAGTGGCGCGAAATCCGTTGGAAGACAGTCAAGAGTATGAACGGTCCAACGTAAGCCTATCCACGTGAGGCAGGCTATAGGACATCATGTGACATTGAGGTACCTAAGGTGAGATGCGGAACTGCATTGCACTGCACAATTCGCAGTACGAGCTGGATGTTTCAGTAGGAAACCAATTGCGGGTAGTGCATGCGGGCGTTCACTGGACGCGGCAGTTCAAACTATTTATTTTTTGGAAGCCGGTGTCAATGCGAAAAACCGGCGTACTACACGAACTCCACGTTTTGGAACGACACGGAAGCCATCATTCCATGTCACTCCGAAATGTGCTGTACGGGTGGACAGTTTACTGCGCTACTGCACCCGATGGACGTCCGCATCCATTTCCAGAAACAGAGACGATGGATTCCAGGGAAGTATTCGTCGAGGATTCCGTCTGTCACAAGCTACCCTCGGAGCAGTGAATGGGGATGCACGAGTAGCCGTACGATGAGTTGAACCGGTCAAGTAATCAAACAATCTATAGACACCCAGATCGGGAGACTGGGATTGATACAGTAAGTGATGACGCGCAGGGGCGGTAGAGTGAGTGACACCCAATGGGATGGACATGGTCCATACCGGGAGCGTTAAGGAAGATAGAAACTCTCCATGAGTAAGTTGCACTCAGCGGCATGCTCTTGCGCGCATGGATAGAATTTGACAGCCGGGAGGGCCGCCACGCTGGTCAGGCAGAGGACGGGTCCTTTGCGAAGTATCCGAATAGCGGTGGGGCGTCTTCACACGAGCACAGGGGACACGTGGGCGCCCAAACGCGCGCAGCACTGGTCATGCATGCTGCGTTTCCCTTGCTGACGCCCTGTCAATTATTTCGGCTCCGTCGAATGTCGGCAACGAGCGGCTCGAAGAAAGAAAGGGACTGATACTCGGTAAAGGGTGCATGAAGCCCAAGTACAACGAATCCATGAAGCATGCGATTCCATGGCCGCACCACGCAGGTCGGGTCGCGAGGATTCCGCGGAAAGACGGCCAAAGACTCTCCCAGATGGGCGGCGAAGACCCGAACCTTGTGGCGGCTTCGTGCGGGTGAGTCTAGAGACGTTCTGAGAGGCCATGACCCACATGCTGGGACGGACGGTGGTAGAAGCGGAGCTGACCGTCCAGTGCGGGTCGTAAAACCTGGCCCGCGACGCGCATTGACAAGATTCCCGTCGGCGGTGCTGGGGATGCAGTTTTCAGCGAAGGATCGACGCCAGAGGCAGTGATGACAAGTGGTGACAATAGAGACAACGTCTCACCATTTTCTAGAACCAAGCACCCCACACCACGGAGTCGTTTACCCGGCGGTTTTCATGCCACGGATACACACAGTAGCTGCGTACTTGGAGTGCTGCTTGGCGCCAGCTATTATTTAGCCAAAGTTGGCAAATAATTTGTATGGAAACATACGCTATAAGACAATCCCGACGTATAGTACATATTGACAAGTGGTACTATGTTTTATGTTGGCCGCGTGAGGACAGCGTTGCCGAGTCTGCAGCGCAACCACATTCAGATGACGTCATGTTGCCGCCGCCAAACGTTGCGATACAAAATCCGCCGTGGGCGTACAGTAGCGCGGATTTACCACCACACAGCAGCGCGAGTGGCATTTCGTGCCCCCGCGCCGCGCTAGACAGTCGTCGGACCGTCTGCTATCACAATCTGCCTTTGCGTGTCTGCCTAGTGCCACAGAGCCGCAGCATAGCATTCTGCAACTTGCTCCGCGAGCAAGTGGTCCGAGCGATAACCAAAGAACAATCGTCGCCCTCAGAAATCCAGTCCCCTGTACTGCTCATGCAGTTAGTCATCATCTCACTAAAAACTTGAAACCCGGCCAGAGACTATACAGCAATGCGACTACGTTAAAGCGAAGTGATCCGGGGAGCGCTGGATTTCTATTGGTACGCCGCGGTATATGTTACTTACCAGAAAGTGCTACAGTATGCGTGAAAACACGTCCGATTGTCGTCCTGGCAGTGCCATTCCGATTCCTGCATGGATGATATTACCAGCTCCCGCCAAATAACCCCCGGTGCTTTGAGACGATCTACGACTATGGGTTCCAGCTGCTTCTCAGACTGGCCGATACGTTTTGTCATACTGACAGAGGCAGCTGTGCATACTGCTGATTCCAGTTGGATGGGTAACGCTGGTTGTCGGAGATTTTCCGTAGTGTGTACGTGCGGTTTGAACAGCCGGAAAGACTTAGTTTCTTGACTGCCTGTCAGGACTGGCAGAATGCGTCAAAGATGTGCCCGCTGCGACTGCGAATATTAAGCCTGATCAAATAACCAGACATTGTCTTGGCCCAAATAAATGATTCTTTAATAGGTCTACTGGAAAAGGCCCAGCTACCGAGAATCTACGCCAAATGAGTTAGAGACTCCGTGATGGGTAATTACATCAGTACACCAATAAAATGAACTATCGCACAAATACTGCAGGAATCTCGTTTCTAAACCAGTAGCTTTCAAAATTGAGCTCGACCCACAACGCTCCTGGAGTGAGGATGTGGAATATACACATGTGACATGTCCCTTGGCCGACACTGTAAGCCACTGATACACTAACGTAGTCTTCCGCGCCACGCACTGCATCAACCCATATTGCACACGTGTGAGTACAAACGTATTTATGATCTTGATATATTGGGTTACATCTTTCCATATTCGTCTGTGACGTGGCAGAATAATTTGTGCTTTTAGTTCTACTTTTACTTGCACTTCTAGTTGTAATCGGAATGCACTGGCGCGAACTAGCCGCGAACGTAAGAGCTGGAGTATGTACGTAGGTCGTCGCTACTTTCTATCGTGAAAGGAAGTCCCCAGTAACGGGGTGGTTGGCTCTAAAGTCTACGGAGGTCCAGCAAGCGTGCGCCGGTTCTTGAGTTGCCTCCCCCGGGCCCTCTTTCTATTTAGTCGAGCGATTTGCCTCTGGATGAATGGTATGACGATACGAGCGACCGTACTGGAATCACCATGTGAAACTTTGCGCCCCTCTTGGTGACAATCTACCTCATTCGTTCCTTGAGATGCCGCGCTAGCCTGATGCTCTCGCTGGTAAAGTTGCAGTGCGCGATTCCCCAAATTGTACCTCGACTACGGACTACGTCCATTACGTGCCAAGCGAGGATTTGCAGGCTTGGTCATTGTGCGGTTATTGATGGTTCACCACCGCCGCTTTGAAGCACTAAGACTTCTTACGATGACTAGTAGTTTCGTGACTTCATGTGATAGTCAGGCGCGACCTTAATGACTGAGAACTACTTCCTATCCATGCAGCTGCCTACCAGGCCATCAGGACGATTCGGCATACCCACATCCACTAAGTGCTTGCTACTACAGCGTCTCGGTCAAACGCATACCATCAATACCTTCCGACAGTATCCAAAACCGGTACTGAGACACCTTCTGGGTGGTATACCACAGCATGGAGGACTACTCCTGTGTGTTGGTTGTTGTCAAAGTACTTTCCGCTTTCAGGGACCTTTTACTTTCCCTAAGAAATCTTGCACTCTATCCCCATGTATGTGGCGACATGTCACCCTCAAAGTCTGTCCTCTTGAACTCCGAGCTTTAACCGGGTTTCTAAATCACAGTGCCGAATACTGCTTTAGGCGCTCATGTTCGCTCCTCCTCCCCCCCGAATCCTGCACCTGCACAGTACCCCGACCTATACAACATGCTGATAGGCGCTTCCCTAAACCTGTCATGGTTGGAATGGGCTGCAGTCAGGGTAAGAGTCAAAACATAATGATTCGACAAGTGAGGATGTAACTTCCCTTTTCGGTGCCTATGTCGTTGAATCTCACCCAATTCATTGAAGATTTCGAAAGAGTACGATATTTACCCCAAATTATTTCTGCTATCGATGGGCAGATTTACTAATTGACGGTAGTATACACAGACCTTTTCATGCTTTCAGGAGGTCCTGCTTCAGAGTTCTGAATGATAACGTGGCCTTTACCGGGTAATTTGGAGTCCTTCTCACCTCAAGGAATCTTACGTGTTCGATATCTGACATGAGGTTATGAGAAATCGATGAATAGAGCCTCTGCCGTTGTTGCAAGCTGATAAATAGACCAAACGTGTGTGGGTGGGATGTTCTCAGTGCTCTCGACTAGATTCTTATAATTTCCATTTTAAAACTGGTCTTGGTCGCTTCCTAGACTATTGCAGCAATGCACACTCGTGGAGAATGCGCACATTACTCACACGTGTGCAAATAGATTACATTTGGTATTTTGATGATGCATAATTTGATTCAGAAGAGCCAATGAGAGTTTAGCAGCACACGCTTTTACAGCTCTAGATGTTTCCCGAAAAATCGAGAAATATCTAGAAGCCATGATTGGTGCGCTGGCAATTGTTAGAAATTAGAAATCGGCTGTTCCTGCCCATATGAGCCGATATTGCACCCAAATCGCTGCGCACAGGATATTTTAGGCAGTTTTTGCTCCTAGTGCATTTTCTATATAAGTGGGTGTTGTTAGTCGAAGAAAAATTTATCAATCAACACGATCAACTATCGTTCAACCGGTCCTTAGACCTTCCCTAGCTAGCACAGTCATTCGTTTCAAGTATTAAGAGAATAAATTTGTGTCCTTCAATTCCCCAGTTTCCAGTCCATTGTAGTTCTAGTCAAGTGTCTATTGGACATTTAGCCTCATTTGAGGCGAACATTTGCGGAGATATTAAAGTATTAAGGCGACGCCCACTTTCGCTGCTCTTCATATCTACTTGACGGGATTTGAGTTCTCTGTTTTGACAAGGTGAGCTGTAGAAAAAACCACCGACCGTCCTGCTCAGTCAGAGTTTGAGTGCAACGGAGCATGCTACCCTCTGTTTAGGTATCATAGGAGGGTTGCGGTAAAATAGACGTTCAACAAGTAGCATGATTATCCTACGCATTATATAATTTACATATTTTCTCATCGGTCGGTTGGCCTCATACGACGCCAGGGTCAACCTTATATGAGGCAACACTCCACGCCCAATAGACACTAGATGAGTTCGGCAAATCACTGTATTTCCGGGCCGGATGCCGTTCTCAATTTCCTGCAGTGCTTCTCAAAATTCATTCCATAACTGCTACCTAAATTTTCATATCATTTGTGATTGCAACAAAGTGTTAAAACCACCGCCCCGATGACAGGGATTGTATACGGAAGATATCGGTAGAAATCTGCCACCTCGCACTTCCTCCGTTCCCTGCGATTTTCAGCAACTTGCAAAAACAATATCAAATGCCTTATGTGCCTATTGCATTTAACTGAGTACGTAAGAGATGTGGTGCGGTATTGCAAAATGCTAACCGTCAGATATTATGAGTGTTCAGTCCGAATTCTATGGGTCAATAATTGAACCCAATTGATGGTTTGTAGTTTGATTTATTCCATACGTGAGTCGGCGAAAAAGATTCGAAGGGTTCATGTCGACAATCGCGACGGAATCGAGCGCATCAGGATTCAAGGAAATCGGAACAAATTGACCACATCAATACAAATCAGTATCGTGACTACAGTAGATTGTCGAACGGATCGAGATTAGAATAACAGTGAATTGAAAGATCGGGAATTGCAAACTTGAACTGCTTCTTGCGATTCTATTGGATGATTTGTGACAACCCTCCCGGGAAGGGATAGTAAAATAAGACCGGAATCGCAAGTTGCGACGGGTGCTCACGAACAGTTCGGACGCAAATCCGATTCAATTACACATGGAATCGCACGAAATGCGTGTCAGCCAACAGTCCTTAAAGCTGTCTGTGTGGACAGGCTCGACTGGGAAACAGGTACGGATACTAGAGCATCGTAGAAGTGAGGAAACGGGTACGCGCTCCGTTTCAGGTTTGTGCTGTATGTGCGACTCTATGACATGGCCCGGCGGAGGCGCTCTGCTCCATCAAAGCCACCAACCGTGGCTATGGATTGCCCAAATCCATTGACTTGTGCTGAATCGAGATGTGGTAATACCATTCAGAAGTTGTAGTGCACTTCCCGAAAACGAAGAGTGTATTCCGTATCATCGACTGTCGTAATACTAGTAAGAGCAAGCCGAGCAACGTTTCTGGGTGTACTTGCAATGCTCAATAGGAATCCAGACCCAGAATACAATGTCATGCTAGACACTGGGGGCAACAATGGTTGTCTACGTCTGGGACTAGCAAACTGCACGCTCATGTGCCATAATCCCATAAGAGGTCAACTCTACCTGGCTGGGCCGCGGGTACATGAGAGAAGGCACGCCAACTCTCGTGAACAACCTGCATCATAATCATCACTAAATGTCCACTTCGTTTGTATCAGTCATGTAAAGACGATGCAGACGGGGCACATACGAATGATGTGGACGCTGAGCTATATGAGTGGAGAACAGGATAGTGACACGTTGCATTGTGTAGACGCGTGTAGAGTTCCAATGAGTATATCGGTATCTTCAAGATGATTTGCTCGAGTAAAATAATTGCGCATCTGGCGAATGCTTTGCCCGCGTCTGGATCGGATCTTCATTACTTACATGGAAACAGGGTAAATACTAGAATTGTAGGAACAAACAACAGATGCCACACTTTCCAATTATCTGCGCAAGTTTAAGATTGCTAAGCTCTCTGGCGAAAGTACAAATAGTAGAAATCCTGCAACTTGGTATTGAGTAACATCCCACTGCTTTCTATCCCATGAAATGCGTCTACCGATCAGTTCGGGTACCGTCAATCTGGACGGGATGGTGAAACACCTCATCTCTGAAGAGCATTGTGGTAGAGATCCACCATTTCTCACTGTCTGAAATATGTGATCGCGGAGATACACATATTGAATGTCCTGCCAATGCAACATACTCAGTGCAGTGTAGCCATGTGTTCAAAGTCACAAGAGCAGGACAATGTATACTTCACGATCATGAAGTATGCAATGCGGTGAGGGCATTATAAGCCCGAATAGATGCAGCAATTCTCCTTGGAGGCGATGCGTACCTGATTATGAACAGCACTCACAACTTCAACTCGGTATAATTGATTCAAAAACTGAGTGTTGATACTGTATTCATATCTACCTGATGGACTGGTTGTGCGCTGGAGTGTGTGCCCGAGAGGACAATCTGTTTGAATTTGTTCATCCCGCTCACATGTTGCAATTCACGACAGATATTGTGAAAATGGAAGAAATGCAGGTGTTATTTGACAAATCGCTGACTACTGACAGAGACAAAACTACCTGGCAGGTGTTCTATGTCCATCTTTTGATTTGTTTGTGGAATGCATCAGTTATAAAACGAACAAAGGTAGAGATTAATGGCAGAAGCTTGTTCATAAAAGCTTTGGGGTGTACAATACGATCCAGAAGCTTTAGCTTTAGTTTCCGCTCAGTCAACAACGAATTGAATTGAATCCATCCGCAGAACGTCAAGTTGACGTCGCAATTTTGTCTCTCCAACTTCATTCGTCATCTTTCGGTGTTCTGTGATTACTGTCTTTTGTCACAGCGCACAGTACCATGTACCGCACGACCACACAATTCAAGCAATTCGTTGCTCGAAAAGTTGTGATCGTATATTACATGCATTTGGTCGGAAATCAACATACAGGTTGTCACAGGACAATGGCATCGGTGAAGTGTCAAAGGCTCGAAAATGATGATGCCGTAGTCATTTTACAGTGCAATCGCAACGGGCACGGTTTTAGCGGAATTCTAGTGCGCATATACCAATACTTCATTTATCGCGAACACGGATCAAATTGGGTCGCTTCCCTGATGGAGGGATTGTACGAAGTTTGTAAGAACATTTGAATTGAGTGGTAGTGTGCCAAGCAGAGATGTGTGCGTGTTATAAATACCCCGGGGCATAGGACTCTCTTGGTGGTGAGGAAATGTCTTCTTGCGTAATCATCTGGTGAAAGAAAGGCTTGTTAGTCAAGAACCCGAATCACCACAAATGAATACGACCAGCCCCTGGGCAGTACCCTCACCCGAGTCCGACGCCACCGTTGATCTCAAAGCTCGATTCAACGTAATGACACGAGAGTTTGAGCGGCTCACCCGTGTGCTGTTCGCTTTGTGGAAGGCGATTTTCCGTGCCGAGCAATATTTGGCTGCAAGGTCGGATGATACGGAGGACATGTTGTTCATTCCGTATGTAATCGTGGTCAGAAATCGTGCGATTATGAGGGAAGCTGCGGAGGAGACTGGAACATCAGGAACCTCCCCAACTTCGGTTCTATCACCTGACTGGTTTCGGTTCCATGAGCGTAACGGATCGGAAAGTAATCGACGAGATTGTTCAGTGAGCGTCAACCCCATGCATAACCGATGTGCCGACTTACACGAAAGGTTACGAGCAAAGCATGATGCTCTTCACAGGCTAGAGAGGCGCTACAGCCGCTTATTTGCATTAGCGAAGCGGGTGTATGGGTGGGAAGAAGAGCTGCCCAGAATCCCTAATGGTGCGCCAAAACCTGACCGGCAGCGGTATTCTCCAACATCGCTGCAGACCTCTGTTGGACAAGTGGGGGCCACCGACGACGTGCACGACTGTGGTCGAAAGAACAGGGAGCTGGCCCGGAATGCAGTGGAATACGATGCAGCTTTTCGGTCCAGCAGGCAACAAGGTCTTTCCATTGTAGCGTCCGTGGTTGTGCCGGAGCTGGTTTCAACTCGCATGGTATCGGCTGATCAGCTGCACGGGCAACGTCGTGCTCCGATTCAGCAGACGGTTATGTTTGTTGAGAGTTGCGCAGTGCGGTCATGGGAGGTTGTTTGCAAGTGCTGGGAGCAATTTGATACGAGTCTGAATCCATAATGCCTGTCTCATCAGTAAAAGATGAGTATGATTTGCGTTGACCTTGGCCCAACCTCGCTTCGGCCATTCCGCCACCACCACAGTCATCGCCATTCCTCCTCTCCCCCCGCGCGCATCCTTTTTGTCTCAATCTCGATTGTTCTCGCGGAAACACTCCAAAACGTGAAGAAGAAGACAAAGAGTATGGCGCACACGTGTCGGCGATACTTTTCTGTTCTTGCTTTTTGGAGAGAATCCTCATCCAAAACAATCGAGATTGAGGCAAAGTGCGGCTGACACGTGTTGGTAAAGTCGACACGTGGTGTCAATCATACTCTTCTCCTCCTCTTCCTCCTCTTGTTCACTTCTTTCGCATCCAATCGATTCGTCACCATCTTGTCGCAAGCGGCGCGTAACACGCCACACTTTTTACTTTCGGGGTTTCGCGACCACCTGTTGATGTCGTCCAGACGGCTTGCTGCATAATGACACAGACTACACGTGGGCACGCATGCGCATAAATGCAATTGTTGTGTACGGTTCAATATTATTATCATTATTACTGTTATTATTACCATCATCAATTGCATTGACAGTGTTTAGGCGCTTCCGTGGGTGATCCCTTGAGCGTATCGCTCATAGTACTGTAGAGGGCACAGTTTTTGCGACCGAGTCCACGTGCCCACGTGCCCACGACATCACAATTTCGGCTGCGACCATTGTCGCTCCGTCACGAGTTAACAACGAGCAGCGCCACTGTTGTTGAAGCGTCCCGTTTGGCGGGGCATCAGGGACGGGGTGCGACACAGCCGTGCATGTGGGTGGGTAGGATGAGCGTTGCAATGGCACGTGCACAAGACAAACTTTTTTTTTCATTTATGTTTTTACGAGTCTTTCGTATGGGCCAGTGGGGACCTGCGGCACGATGAAAGGGCAATTCCTGGGTGTGCAGATGAGGCGGAGATGGGATGATGGTCAACCCCTTTTTTGGGCGCCTCATCTCCTGTACTTGTTTATTTCAATGTACGTCTTTCCCTTTGCACACACATGTACTGTACTGTGCTATACTAGACGTGTACAGATACAGAAAGACACGCGCAGATACTCACGTTCATACGCGATACACACACACACTCGTTGTCGCGTGTTCAGTAGGGGTCACTTACACGTGTAGAGAAGATGGACATATCAGCTCATCCTCCCTACACGTGTAACCAACCGCTGCCTGCACCTTCCCCCCCACCCCTCCCCACCCCTCTCCCTTTCCTCCATTACCACTTCCGCTCCCTTCTTATATCGCCTGCGGTTCCCCCCACCATATGTCATCCACCATCACAAAGTCTCCGATCCAATTCCCACTATGCCTTCTCTCCAACGTCTCCAGATCCACCGTTCCCAGTCGCAGGGCCACCTTCTCCACACCCCCCGCCGCCCCTTGCGCTCCCGACGCCCCCTCCCCCACCACCACCCCCGCAAAGCTCAACCCCAGATCCCTTGGCGGCACCTTGACCACCGCCATCACGCACCCGCCCGCCCCCTCCACCACCACGTACGTCTGCCCCCACAGGTCCACATCCGAGAACACCGCCGCAAACGCGTGCACGCGTGCCGCCTTGCCCTCGCCCGGCGTCCGAAACCGCGCCACCACCACGTTGTTCCGCAGCGGCGCTGCCAGGCGCGGTGCTGAGAAGCGCTCCGTCAGTCGCCACTCGGTCAACGGGATCCGCGAGCTAAAGCGATCATCCCCGCCACTGTTGCTCACCCCCATCTTCCCGCCCTTTGTCAACAAGTTCAACCCGCGCAACCGCGCAAACCACCCGCCCGGCATCTCTGCCGGCACGCTCGCAGCGTCCCACGACACCTGTACACACACACACACACACACACACACACACGCAATACAAACACAAGTCCGCCGCGCAGAGTCAGTCACCGATCGTCCCCAACGCACGCCCCCGCATCCGGATCGCACGCACATGCACATACCGTTCTATAGCCGCCGGAGACGTTGCGTGGCAGGGGACCATCGCCATTGTCGGCGCCACCCGCGGCGGCCTTGAAGCGGGCAACCTCGGGTGCAATCTCGTACCTGCCGCCACCGGCTGCCGCAAAGACGCGTACGTTGCGCACTCCTGCGCACCTGACGAGACGCGCGCGCGCGGCGGTGGCCGACGCGAGAAGCGCGAGTGGCAGCAGTAGCGCCGACAGACGGGCGAGACAGCGAACGGTCATGGGGGGACAGAGGGAGGAGGGGGTTGGGGGTCGGGGTTGTGGTGGGATAGAATTGTTTTTCTGTGTTGCGGGGGGAGAGGGGCGGTGTGGGGGTTGATCGTGATAAGCTAGAGTGCGGCGCAGGTGTGTTACAACGTGGAGGTTGAGGGGAGGAGGGGGGGCGGGGCGGGGATGGGGGGTGGCGGAGAGGGCGCAGGTAGCGAGGGACTGGTGATGGGATTTATAGGAGGAGGCAGCGTTGGAGACCGGGGGGAGG
>JAUKWC010096933.1:0-26823 GCA_032356245.1 Endocladia muricata
GGGGGAGTGGGGGGGGGGGGTCGGAATGCGAAATGGAGAGTGCGGGTCCTCGGAGTAGGACGAGGGGGTGGGCAACTGCGTATGGTAACCTAGCGTCATGACTCTATTGAAAGTTCATGCCAATGCTTTAGAAATACTGCACATTTCGTCAAAGAGAAACCTAGTTCGATCGAATCGAGCTTATGTTCTGTGCAGTTCTGTGCGCACTAGTGCTACGCTTGAAATTGTATAAAGTGCAGTTGTGAAGAAGTCTATATATGGAGGAGATTGCGCATGTCGCAATACGTCACGTCAAATAACTGCTCTGCCGACTTCCAAACACCGTAGTAATTCTGCCGATCTTACCAACAACGGTTTGCGCAAACCGCAATATAATGGCAAGAAAAACTGTACCTGAACCTTCGCGAGGCTGAATCCCGAGTTCAGTAATAATTGACTCAGATGTCCATTTCGTGGAGGCGTGAGTCTAGTAATGGTAGATCTGGAGGTCTATCGGGTGGAAGCAGCGGTCTGTTAATACTAGACCCCTCACCGCAAACTTGATTGTAATCGCAGAGTGCCAGCATACCTCATATTGCACCTGCCGGACGTCCGAGCTCATTCTCAGAAGCACAGATGTACAGTCGCGGATGTGCACATGTGCTTGACTTACGCATAAATAGCATATAAAGCTATTTTGATATGCATAGTATGTTTCATGGTAGCCGGTGCAGTTTCCGTGTTACATGGCTTTTCGTTGTCGACATCATTCTCACGAGGTTGGAATAATTCCGTAGACTGTTGGAGACTACGAGCGGGGTTTTCCTGCTTGTATGACTGGATCATACACCCAGGCTGTTGCGATTGATATGCTAAGGGTAAGTTTAGCTTTGAGCGCTTCTCCTATGCGGCTGATTGTTGTTAGCCATTCCCGGAACATCTGATAATCAGGAAAATCCAACATGAATACATTTAAACCATTTGTTCCAAATATCCCGTCGAAATCCCCAGAGCCTCTATCCAGATATAGCTTTTCATGTTGTCATATCCTTGCCAATAGACATCCTATCGACGAGCATATTAAGCACCAAAGTTGCAGCTCTAAGTTTTTCATCACGAACGTACTTTCATGGTCGGCTGATTGAGAAGGCGAGTCGATGTACCCTTCTTGGAAAAGAATCAAGAAAGGCACAAAACGAATATTGAACGAATGAGCCTGCAGTCCTCACTTTGTAAGTATCTCGAACGGGTATACTTGCTAGTATGATTGGTCCGAAACTGACGGAGAAGAAAAAATGTTTGCTCGGTGAGTATCGTTTACAGTAGCTGCACTGGGTTGGTTACATGCACCTGCTTGGTGTCGAAGACCAGTTTTGAGGATATGCCGAACTCAAACGAGGTCACATCAAGTCTGCGGTTATCAGGTTTTCATTTTGCGCCAGTACGAAGAACTCAAATTCTGCTGGCTTGTTCAACATCTCCGAAAAAGTAGAATTATATCCCATTCGAACATAGCAATGTGATTCACAAAATACCAACGCACACAAAGTGTGGATTGAATTTCCATGACCTTTGAATACATTCAAAATGGATTCAAAAAGCATTTTAAATTGCAAGCTCGCAATAAGCAGAATAATCCTGGCCAAACCTTGGAGCGTTACCTTTTATGTAGAGCTTGGTACGAAGCTGTCTGCGGAGACTTCGTAGGAGAACTTGGAAATAAAGCCTATTGTGGGTGACATATTCGTCGCAGAAACTGGCTAAAAGCTAGTACAAGAGCAAAGCTGGATGAATTTCGGCGGATCCATAGACCTAGATATCTCCAGATACTCCGCGCAGTTTGCAATAAGTGCCTAGGGCTCACTAGGTCCAAACGAGTAGTCGACAGATAGTGGATTTTGTTCATTGCTGATTTTTCTTTACTTGCAAAGTTCTGAGAACGAATAACAACACCTGAGTATATACTGAATGTAGTCCAAAAAAAACTGTACTAAATGTACGTAGTACGCAGCGAGTGGGGTTGAAGATTGGCTCATATGGGCCGGAAAAACCGAGCTATCTTTTGTGAAAATTGCTAGCGCCCATATCACAGCTTCCAGACACTTTTGGACCTGTTGGAGAAACCTCTCTTCCTGTCAGGACATGTGGTACCAAACTTTGAGAGACCATGTTGAATCAGAGTACGCATCACTACAATACCATCGTGAGCAGTTTGCACCGCTGTCGGTAATATAAGCTTTCTTGATCAGTGTGCACCGCCTTCTTTTCTCGACCTTCTCCTCTTCACATCCTCATCAATTTTAGTGAGAATGTAGCAACAGGGTCTTCCCCACAATACAGCCGCGAAAAGCGTTCGCGATTGATGCACCCTCATACAAGAGATCTCTCGTTGGCTGCAAATCACCATCATGGTATGCTGCACGTATCGTTTTGGGCAGCCACTGGTGCCTGAGCTCGTGCTTTCAATGATTACCGGTTGCTTCCATTTTATACTTCCCTCTTAGGACAGCCCAAATTGGGTCAGATCGTTGAGAAACTGGGCGGGACCTCTCACTACAGCGCTCAGAAAGTGGATTCAAACGTGAGATATGTACGACCGGAGAAATGCGATAACAGCCCCGTCAAGTTTGACGTGGTCATTCCGAGCCGGTTCGCGTATCGTAAATGGACCATAAATCTTCGGAGTGAGCTAAGCTGGTGCTTGAAATCTTCAGTATGCATCAGCGCACAACGACCTGATAGTCCCTAGCTTGTCAGCATCCTCATTGGAAAGACATTTGTCGGACTGGAAATACTGCACACTCTCTTTAGGCTTTGGAATTGTCTGAGCAAAGTATGTAATTTCAGGTGATGGGCTGAGTCTGTTTCTCGACTTGTCGCCAGTTTGCGCAGAGCTTTCCGTTATTACCAGAAATTCCCACGGAGAATGTGGAGTCCAATTCAGATCTACTCGATATGGAGACATTCCAAAGTCCTCCGTCACCGCAGAGTTATAGGGAAGGTGCGGTGATGATGCGGGCTGATCTCAGGTCATCCGGATGTTCTCAGCAATAGCAACAAAAGTGCTTTTCAACCATGCGGTGCAGTACTTCACGTGGTGCATTGGTTCGAGAATGATGACCCGAAGACATTGTAAGCTTTATCCAATATATATTCATCAGTTCGTTCTGGAACTTGGAGGTAGTTCTTCCAACTCGACCGGACACGACACTGTCCGGAGTGCCATGGAGTTTAAATAGGTCTGGGGAGAAGGAGTTGGCGCAATATACGGGAATATCATCGCCATGAGAGCGTGTGAGACGAACGCCCTTCTTCGAATGGTCAGTTGCACTTATCGTACTGCGATAGCTACTATTCATCTTCAACAGCTTGATGACGTAAGTGGTGCCAAAAGAACCCTACCTTCCCGTTAGTCTCTCGAGAGAGGTAGGCTCTATCGACTTCTGCAAGTTATACTCCTTCTTCTGCGGACAATTCATACAGCTTTACAGGAACTGTTTGGTGTCCCTCGATATGTACTTGTTGTAAACGGTTTCCACCTTTTGACCCAACTGGGAGAATTTCAAAATGGCCACGAGCTGTTAGGTCGTGCGCAATTTATGATATGCAAGGGCCCGATTGCCTTATGGTATCAGGCTTCCCCCGAAACAGTAGAGTTTGACCATCATATGTGAACGATTATGACGATAGAACAATTACTATCTTCCTTACTTCGTTGTCAAACGGCTTGTAATTCAGGGCCAACCACACTGGTCCAAGGAACTAGAGACTCTCATGTTGGTGAATGATGACATCTATGAAGAGACGTGGAATTTCCGAGGCATTGCAAGATGGTGTAGAAGCATTTCTCACCGACCTCAATTGTGGGGTTCTGGACAAAGCATGACCGATTACATGAATCTCTCTTGATTTCAGTGTAGCTGGACAGATACTGTAATTCGCTACCTCTCAACGCAATGCGCTTCCCATCAACCTTTGCCTCCTGCAAAGGTGCTTTCACATATGTTCTTCCGTAAACATCCCAAACGTTGTGTCGTCTAGGTCATACTTGTATCTTTGCAAAATATTAGTGAGACCTAACGACTATCTGTCATCACCGTTAGGGTCTGTATCCGCAGGCGGCAACTTCTCGGAAATGAAGACCATCAGACGGTCATTGCCACTCTCATCTAGTTGCGTCAATATCTCGCCGATTGCCAGTTGAGACGCATACATATGCGCACGAAAGGGCTTGTTTGAATGAGGCGCGACTAGTATTCATGCCTCTGCGAGTACTCTCTTCGTAGATCCAAAAGCCCCGTTGCCCTTTTCAGTTCGTCGCTGGATACCCTAGTCTTTCTTCATCGAGTCTGTCGGCGGCGCCGGTACTACCCAGAATTCCTTGATGAATCGCCCGAATATCTGTCTCGAACCCAGGAAGCCTCGAAGGTCGGCCAGGGTTTGTGGCTGAGACCAAATTTTAGCACCTTGGCATTCACACGGTTGCCAAAGATTCTCTCCTTGGCAACGACAAGACCAGGAAAGCTCATCTTTGCCTTCATGAACACCGCTATCCTAGCCTACCGGTCCAAGTCTCGATTTGGGAGTCGGAATAGTACCGTTTGGACACTATTGCGATATGACTGGTTATGTCCACTAAATGTGCGCACACCGTCCTTATCAACCACCAGGGCTTCGTTGAGATAGTCTTGGAAGATACGGCTCGAAAGTGATTCGAACGTAGCATGTGTATCGCTCGTTCCTGTCGCCATCACTAAATATTGAAACTGACTCTGCTTCGAGTTAATTACTGTCGTCTCCTTATCTCGTGGTTTGGTTGGGATCTGATGAACATCAATGTTGAGATCTAGCTTTCAAAACAACTGCTAGGTGCCCATTCCCTCGCAAACCTCACCCAATCTTAGCTTAGGTGCTTTCTATCTTTAAACTTCATGGTTCAGAGCTCAATTATGTACAACCTGTCCCGGCGATTTGTCCTTCTCCTTTTCGAATTATAAGAAAGCAGCACACTGAGATTTACCTCGCCTATGCTATGGTTGCATGAGTATCTCCTCCATGTCACCTTTCATTGCGTTCAACTCAGCAGGACAACGCGGGAACAATGATTGGAGTGGTGCCTTTGTATCCTCGTTGACTTTTGTCTCAGAATCATCAGGCTTCTGTGGCTGCAGACCACCGGGTAGCTCAGTTTGGAATACCTCGTCACAGTTGAGCAGGATCTTCTTCAGTCTCGTCTCTTACCGTTGGAAAATATTTTTGTTCCCAGTAGAACAGCCGAAACTGTCTATATTGCTCCTCTCTACAAGCTGAGATACCTGGAAGGTGTTGTTTGTCTCTCCATGTCTCAGTACGCGTCTGAACTCGCTGATAATGAGGTTTGTGGCTTCAACCTCTTCGCCACGTCATGAGTAGCTCTTCACAAGTAGAGCCTTCCCACTTACCTTCACAACTAGTCCGACGTAGTTTCGTTTAGGGTTATGGACAATATACCAGGGCAATACGAACAAAAGGTGTTATCGCCAACTACCAATGGCTTAGTTTGATGTATATGAAGGGGATGGGATACAAGATTTTTCTGTGGGAATTTCCTCGGGGAGGTTCTTCCTTCGTGTCTTTCGTAGAGTGGCGGACGAAGAAATTCTTCTTTCAACTGATTGACGACCCTTCATGTCTTCTAACAAACTCACGAGTCAATACGTTCGTATTGACAACCTCACCCTTAACAAGTCCGGCGGTAGCAACATTGAACTCCTCATTCAAATTCAGTAGATACCAGACACGAATATCGCTTTCGAGGGTCCAGCCAGTGTGACCTCGAACCGCGAAGTTAATTTGCAGAACATCAGAAATATCACCATTCCCTTCTGACTGTTCATCTCCATGATATGTGCGAGCCTCTTGAGACAATAATATTGATGTATCTATGGCTTGCCTCAATTGCAGAATTGGATCAGCCATATCTTGGCGAAGCTGCTTCCCGTCGTTTACAACCACCTCTTCGACACTCCTCTTAGGTCCAACCGTGGTGCGCTAGTTCCTCGATGTCGGACCTACTGGTTTTCCGATCTAACATCGGAGTCCGCTCCCCGAGCGTCGACGTTACTGGCCCTGTCATCTTATTCTTCTATCTCTACGGCCCTATGGTTGTTCCCGAAGGGATGGTGACCAACCTGATGACTTGTAGAACAGGAACTGATCCTGAGGTCAAGGCATCTCAGCTTATCGATGGGCAGCATGCTCTCCACATTTCCGAATTCCGTAGGTTTGGAATATCTCAAGCTTGGGCCACTATGATTATATCTCCTGAATGAGTGAGTACTCGCCGGATGCAAGCAGAACACAATCAACATTAGGTGCTATACTCGCGGCCTTGTCCAGGGTAGTCCGTCTCCTGTTGAGCACTTCAAGCTTTATCTCCGTTTGAAGAGCAGAGACAAATCTATCCAGCTGGTCATCTTCTCACAACTCCATACTAGCTACGCGAAGGTGCTCAGAGTCTAGGAAGTATGATGGACCGGGCTTGTGGCCGACCAGAAAGCGTATCATGTCTCCTAATCATCTTGCGCTATCTTGCGATATGAAGTCGGTCCTCACAGGTGCGGTGAGTTCATTGACAGTTGGGCGTGCCTGACCAAAGCTCTGCTTCAGGAACCGCCTTCTTCCTAACAACTCCCTTCACAAATAGGCTGCAAACAATACTTTGACCCCATTACCAATGGCTATGCCAGGCGTGCTCGTCTGCATCATGGCAAGTAACTAGCGCATCTCAAAGTGCCATGTC
The DNA here is from genome assembly GCA_032356245.1 of Endocladia muricata. Taxonomy (NCBI): domain Eukaryota; phylum Rhodophyta; class Florideophyceae; order Gigartinales; family Endocladiaceae; genus Endocladia; species Endocladia muricata. The sequence goes on from JAUKWC010096933.1 coordinate 6,761, forward strand.
TATACGGTCAGTTCGTACCTTCTACCAGTAAAGCTCCAGGCCTTATTGTGCTTAAGTAAGTCGCGTATGTTGAATCTCCATATATGACCTTGTTCTTGATTCAATTCTCGTTCCTATCCTTTTCCGTCTCGTACGATCAGAGAGTTGTCATTTCGGGGGGGTCTACTTATCCTCGAAGTGAGCGTAAGATGTACTGCAGCTCTATCCAAATCCTACGCTCACGAGATCTGGTAACACCTACTTCTCTTCGGTATACCATCAACAGCATCTGTATGTAAATCCGTCGATGCCCTTGTCCTATGGGAAAATGTTCACAGACCCTGCAACCCTCTTTCAAGCACGAGGATTGAGGACAGCTCCAATGCCTCTCGCCTATGACGAGGGATACCAACCCGATGACACTCTCTATCTGGTTGGAACCACCATGAACTTTGAATCTACGACGTAGTCAGCCGGCCTCCCTACTCGAAACTTTGTGCTAGGATGGCTAAAGAGACGTCACAGAATAGATCGAAAGTGGGAAGAGTCTTGCTCCCTAGCACCCCGAACTTAGTCGGCCTACATTCACGACCAGGCAATCTGGCCCTCCTGCTCCAAATTCCACTTTTTAACGCCTGACACTCCTACCCACAGACGGCCGTCGCGATAGCTAATGTCGTTTCTAACACTGCAGCTCTCAGCAACCTCTTCTCGTCGGATATCCCTGACGCAGGCTTACTCATGGAGATAGGGGCACGTCCTTGTTTCCAGAAATGGATGCGGTCGTCCACTGAGTGCAGTACGAGGTCTAATAGTACGCGTACTTTACTACACATTTTGCGGTTCCAGCTCTAGTACTACCAGACCCGGATGTCCATCAGATGGATGTCCAGGTGTAGTATTATTATACTTGGACGTTGACCAGATGGAAGTTTGGGTGTAGTAATACTACCTCATATACTACGGGCTGTGGAAGTCCAGGGTGCAGTTGTACTGGGCAGCGTGCTACGACCTGTGGAAGTCTATTCCTAGTTTTACTGCTAAACGACGGCACTTTTCGAAGTTCTGATTGCAGTTGTGCTGCATTCGGAAATGCGTAAAGTGCAACTGCGCATCGCACTTACTGAAACTAAACCGAACATTCACTGCGCGCGATGAACATCCGTTCTCGTTCTTGTACATTTCCGAACAGCTACATGAATAGCCCTTCTAGTCTATTCACACGGATCTAAGTTGTCACCGTCATGACCCTCTATCACCCATACTCCCTCGCCCTCTCCGCCTGCAACAGTTCGCACTTCCCGCATTACATCGAACAGTACGAGACGTGCCACTCTTGAACGACGCCACCCGCCCCGCCTGCCTTCTCTCCCAGTTTGTTCACCACACCTCACCACCACCCGCATTGCCTCGCCCTCTCCACCTCCGACAGCCCGCAGTCCCCGTATCGCATCGCACTCCACCTCCAACAGCCCGCACTTTTGGCATCGCGTCGCTCGGTACCCGCGGCGCCCCTTTCCATAGAGGCGATCCATCACGCCCATAGTCCCTTCCAGTTTGAACAACACACCTACCCTTGAACCACACTCCTTCACCATCTCTACTTCCAACAGCCCGCACCCCCCGCATCGCATCGCACACCACGCGTGTCATCACTCCTCAACGACGCCCCTTCTCCCGCCCGAACCCTTCGAGCACGTGCGAATACCGTTTCGAATACATTGTGTTTACCTGTGCACGCCGTCGTATCACAAGGAAAGACTGTCGCCCAGTCTTTTCTGTTGACGGCAGGGTACCTTTGCATATTTCAACAGGTGGCGTCCCGCGTCGCTGCAATTTAAATAGAGCCTGCGCCAGGCTCTCGCGATCTACAGTTTAGCCGGCGCGCCTTGAGAAAACTCCGGACCGTATGAAAATTTGAAAATCTCGCAATTAGAAGTATTACAGTATCACTGCTTTTGGATTCTCATCTCTCGTTGCAATAGCCGTCAGCGAATATATGATGCTCTCTTGTCGACACAGCCAATAGCGTCCGTGTGTGTCGAACGGCAGGACCCGTCTTCCGCCTTGACCACTCCCGCGTGCACGAGACCTGCACTAAGTTTCGTAAACGCGAGAGTTCTCGCGAGCGGACCCACCGTCTTATACTTAGTGAGAACAAGAAGACGACTCCACCCGTCGACAACATACTATCTCTCCGTTCTCCGACTCCTCCCGCGCGCCCTTCTCCTTGCAGCCATCCTTACCAGCCCTCAATGTGCGCTGCAAATTTCGGCCCTGCGTCTACTCGTCTTCCGACGCGTACTCCCTCTGCACACCCGAGCAACACCGTCACCCGGAAACACGACAGCCGCCCGAGCTCGTCCCTACTTGGCCGCAGGGTTCACCCGCCCCAGAACCGCCTTGCCACTACGATGGAAACGTCCTTTCTGATGAGGTTCCGGAGCATCTACTTTCCTTGTGCCCGTTGCTGTTTCACCTTGAAGCAAAACCATCCACAAGTAGGACCTACCTGCTTGTAAAATCTATCGCAGTTTCTTTTGCTGAAGTAGCGAAGGCTGCCGGCCTGCGCATGGTTGACGAAATCATCTCTATCCAGACGAAGGAAGAGTTCTCTCTCGCGCGCTTTGGAGACCGCGTTCGCTCCTCACAAGAGTGTCGCTTCTTCACACTCGGTGTTGTCGAGAAGGAGGTCCGCCATCAGGGCTTCTACGCGACTCTTCTGTTGTACCACAGCGGTACGTCCTTTGGACCTACCTACTTCCTGGACCCTGTCAAGATCCTCCGAAAGCAAATAGCGCAAGCCAAGACATATTCTTGATACCTCTGCCCCTGTGGTGAGCCCCAGCGGAGAGACACGTATCTCTTCACGCATCCCGTGGAGACTGACTTCCACCGACGATTTTGTCATGACGTCAAGGAAGGAGTCGTGGTTAGCGAGCTCGAGCGAGTTATCTGGGACACTGGGACGTTGGGAACCCACTCATGTGTAGGTCGCATACAGACCTATACGGAAAAACCCGCCACTACAATTAAGAACAACACCCGCGTTGCCTACCTTGTGCATCCCACTGTCCTCTACTTTACTGCAGCTTTCTGCAGACGCTGCATAATGTTTCGGCACACTGTCGTTGGTAGTCGTTCAGTCCAGCTTTTCCCCACCGTCGACGACAGAGACTTGGACTTTCTTCCATTTTCTTCGACTACTCGTACACCAGACTCTGAAACCTCCAAACGGCATTCCGCACTGCACTCTCTGCTATTGCCTCTGTATGAAAAAGCCCTCGTAGGGTTCGCATGATCAGCTGCCTACCATCGTTTCTGGAAAATTCATCCAGTCCTCACCAGTTACTGTTGCGACATACCCGAGGTAAACGGCATCATCGGCACTCGATCGAGCACAAAAACCAGCCAACCCTGCCACCATTGCGAATCATTTTCAAATCTCCTCACTTTGTCCGCCTCATTCCCGCCGCGCACCACGCAGTCTCCCATCCGTCTTCGCAGAAATGTGGCCAACCACGAGACCGATATCGCTGCTCAAGCATGGCTGGGTAGACCGCCTCAGCCACGATCTGCCACCTCACAAGCGCAACATAACGTCGCAACCTCCTCCCTGCGGAGGTTTCCACCCTTTCTAGAAACATGCCCCCGGCTTCCGTTCAATTCTCGTCTCGATAAGCATTCCATTTTCGGTTCCAAACCGCTGCACAACTTCCACCTCGGCATCTCCGAGCTAATCGGGACCTGAACATTTCTTAGGCTCGACTCCCCGGTCCTATTCACAGCGCCAACTTGTGCTCGTGACAGTCGGGAGCAGCTCAGAACCATCCGCACTGCTCCCGTCCACGGATTCAATACAGTTATGGCTGCCGTTTAGAGATGCTTCTACGGTCCCAGCCCACAAATCGACTTCTCCGGCTCCGAAAAACGCACTCGCCTGAACGGACTCTACACAAATGAAGCAGTCCGCGGCACGCTGGAGGGCAAACACTACAATTCCGTTGACATAGTCTTTCCAATTATCACAGGAATCATAGACCGTTGCTGTGATGACGCTGACTCCGCGCCCCTCCCATCTATTTGCGCTCAGTACTGACACAATCTAAGACTCAGGTCGAGACAGGGAGTAAAGAAGCAGTGGAGCTTCGCCGAGGTTGACGACCCAGCGGACCGTGTCAATAAGTTTAAATCCTCCACGCTCCACATCTTTGGGGACCAGCACCCCACAAGGCTCAAGACCCTCAAGTTTCATCCCCTCACCCACCTCGCAGATGATATCCGCAACTTTGCAGGCCTACAACATTTAGATTCTGGTGTTTATGAACACGCTCACACTGCGTTCAAGCAAGACTGCCGCCCCACCTCCAAGCAAAGGGCAACAGCCATGGACGACACCGTCAACCGAATTCAGCTCTCCAAAAATATTGCAGCCGTTCGAACGCACGTCGGCTCCGTCTCCCAATCGCGCCGCCTCGTAACCCTGCACAGGAACCTAATCAGCAGGCACAGGGCGCGTCTTGTCAGGGAAGGTTTCAGAATGTACCTCCGCGAACTCGCTCCCTTCAGAGCCCTCGCCATGCAGCTTCTCGGAAACAACGAAGGCCGCCTTACCGCCTCGATGCTCCAATGACTACGCCGAGACGCGACATACATCTGCATCGATCTCCTTGTCCAGCTTTGTGACCAGGGCACCACTGTGCGGCCGGACCTTGTCCGCGCCTAGTTTCTCCAGCAGCATTCGGGCCACACATGTGACACTCTACAAATTATCACCGTCAAAAGCGGTTACGTTCTCGCCGGCTTTTGTCCTTCCGTGAACAACTATGATCCCGACCTGAATGTCATTCGACTGGACCCAACACAGAAATATGCCATTCCGCGCTTATACAAATAGCAGCTTCGGTCTGACGACACGGCAGCGACTCAGCTTCGTGCTCCTTGCCGCTGAAGACGAATAACACACACATACAGTGTGGGTGGCCCAGGCTCTGTAGTCATTCCGTATCCATGACCGTGAATCTCTGAAACGTACCGAGTATGCCTTCGTTCGGTACAAGGATCGTATGCGACCAATGGAGGCTGTTGATGACACCCCGCAGTGCATCTGCTTGCAGTGGTCTGCAGAAGAGAATTTATATCGCACAGAAAATCCCGTCCCGCTCCCAGAGATGCAGCAACGAGGGCGTCAAGCTCGTGCTTCTCCCTAGTTTGGCCTGTGCAAGGACTTTCCTTACATTGAGACAGCTCACGTGGCGCGATCAAATTTCCACATCCTCCCTTTCACTCCTCAGCTGTACTGGCTCTACCATCGCTTCTACATACACAGGTTGTACAGAGAACCTGATGCACGACTAGTCCTACCTGGAACCTCCCCTCCAACGGACACACCATTCTCTCTGCACTAGAATTAAACACACGAGAGAACTACACTCTGTTTCGCGAGCTACCAACATACAAGTACCGTTCCCTTCCTTCTCGTCCTTCTCTACGTCGACAGTTACTCGTCCTCTACTCCAAAAACAGCGGGCGAGGGAGAATTCAAACTTGTGGCGGGACTCCATGAGAAGCCAGACGCGCCATTGAAAAGTTCATACGGTCCCTCCCTTGAGTCTGCACGTGCAACGTAGCACTCAACAACACCGCCAAGCATACTGCAGATGTTGTCCGACAACCACGCCTTCCGTACCGCCACATAAAATTTGCTCTCTGAACACATCTTCACCACGTCTATGGCTACTCCAGGGATGCGTGGTAACCAAGCCTCACCATCCTCTGAACCCGACCTTTCCATCACCTCATTCACCGCCTCACACAACGCCCCCTGCACTATGGAACCATAGCAAAACATCTCTTCCGGAACAATGCGGCATAAAACGCTGCAATCGCCACGTGGGATCTGCGCAGTTGCCAAGGCCAGGTGCTCGGAAAATACTAGGCTATAAGTACGTTGGTGTTAGCTACCACGACCCTCAGCATGCTGCAGGCAGGACACCGTTGTTGCCAGCCAGGCGTCCAGGAGTGCAAGTTGCATGATGGATCCGTAAACGGACGTCCCGTCCTTTCGGGTATGTTACCCTCGGAACTCATAAAGGACAGGTCTCCCCACAGAGTTTCTAAACAGTACGTCACCGTCGCCAAGATCACATACCTCTTTCGGTACAGATTATTCACAGTACGCTAGATCCCCGACCTTGCTGAGTCGCCACAGTCAGAAGTCTGGAGTCTCTTGCTCCTCTTCCGGACGCGTCAGCTCCACTCGCTCTTCAAGTGCCTGACATGAGCGCTCCGCCCACTCGCTGTCCGATACAAACGCGGTCTTCCGCGACACCAAGAAGAAATACCCATGGCATTGGAACAGCTTGTCCCTAGCTTTTCTCTTCCGCGCGCTAATCACTTCAGAGATTGTCTTCCTCCTCCTTGCACATAAAGCATAGTCTGTTGAAACAGCCTCCTCGCACTCGCGGCGCGATATGGCATCCTAAAACAAAGACGACCAGATCCCTGGTGCCAGGCTCTGCACGCACCATTGCAACCAGAGCCGTCGCCTCATCGTAGTAGGAACGCATATAGTACTCCTTGCGATTGGCAAGAACCATGGGTGGAATCGGCAGAACACCTTTCAGGCTGTCCGCGGAAAGCTTCCCCGCTAGGCATGGCTCATTGCGACCCGCCCAGTTCCGGACTGGAACAGAACTTGTTTGTTCCAGCCAAACAGTTTTGGGGCGGCACCATTGCAGAATTTGCTTCTCGATGGTCCTGGCAACACCAAGATACTTTGCCCCCACTTGTGCCATACGCTTGCGAATCAGACCACCTCCAGTTCTGGCATGCGGTATGGCCTGCTGGGTGCCACTAGAAATCCGGCGAGCCACGCTTAGGCTCTCGTTCTCCTGCTCCACATCATCCGATTCGGCTTGTACTCGACGGAGCACGGTAAGCGTTGCCTCAGTCGTCACCCGCACCTCAAGAAGCTTTTGATCGGCCTACCGTTGCTTCTCCTCGTAGTCATTGACCCTTGTCTTGAGACCAGCATCCACTTGCTCCTGTGCCCTGACCTTCTTCGTCTCCTTGGCAAGCATTTTTTGTAGCTCTCCCATCTGCTCACGCTAGATCCATAGTGAGCGAGCTACAGCGGAAGTCTCAACCCTTGTCCGGGACGACATGGGCGGAGTTGGAGACCGAGAGGGTCTCACCCACGATGTATCAGGAGGACATAGGGTCGCACGATGAGTTTGCCCTTCTCCGCGGCAGATGTGCTACTGGACTGGGGCGGCAATGCCGCGCGTGCGGACGCGCGGAGTGGACGCAATCCCGGCCCGGACTATGAAGCTGGCTGTGCTCGAGCTGCGGTCAGATTATACAGGCGCACGACAAGGAGGCGTCTGGTTGGCAGCACACCCCGGTGGGACTGCCATTGTTATAGTAGCGCCGTGAATTGCCAGAACAGTGGTACCATTGGCTTGTTCAACTTCCGGACAGAACAAAGAGGGCGCCAGCGTTGTTTCGGGTCGGATAACCCCCGTTAACCTTCCTGCCGGGTGCAGGTGAGTGGCATTAACCTCGCGGTTCTGTGCAGTCACAGTGACAGGCGCTGTCGACGCATCATCCTCCCCCTCTCGCTGCTCGTAGGTGCGCTTCCGTCATCGTTGCATCGGAACGGCGCTTCTTGTCCTTCTGGCCGACGGAGCCATCGTTTTAGACCTGCGGCACAGGCAGGACGGAACAGACGGGGGCTCGTTGCGAACAACAAGACCGAAACGTACGTGCAGCAGTTGGGAACTGAGCCCTACAAATGCCAGCTACCAGCTACTAGTGGTAGTCGGGCCCATGTAAAGTCATGCAGACGTGGAGACTGCCTGCCGACGTTTGAAGTATCATAAGCGTCAACGGTAAGACTGGAATCATGAGCTGAGGGCGTGGAAATGAGCATTCCAGAAAGTAATGAAAACTCAAACTAGGGTGGTGTCACTAATGACAAGGGCTGAGGTCTGCACATATGAGAATACATGGGCAGATGGATGTTGTTTTTCAGATTAAATTTAGTACATCCATCTGCTCATGTGTTTTCAGATGTGTAGATCCCAGCCCCTATTACTAGTGACATCCCCCTAGTCTGAATTTTCATTACTTCTCAAACCTCTTCTTCCCGCTATAGCGGCCCGAAAATCTCCCACTTTCCTGAGAGACCTTTCGTGTGGCAGAGCCGAAGTCTTTCTCAGCCCCTATATTGTGGCCTATTCGCACGTAACTGGCTCTCAAACCGGCATGTAGTGTACAAGTTCGTTTTCCTGCACGCTAGTTTCGAAGATCCGACCACGTACTTAGAAGCTAAACGTATCCCCGTAGTTCGTGAAAAGCTCCCCGCCCCTCAGAAGCTCACGCGTCGCGCGGATCTTAACGATTCTCAGTGATATTACAGCTCTCCGCGACAATTCTCCTCGATCATCGTAAAACTCCACGTTTATGTCTCGCGCTCCCGAAGTACCCCTATTTCGCTCCTTCTCATCCCAAGGCGAGTACTTGGCGTCATTCACAAACCTGTACACAGAGAATGGTGCCCCTACATTGTGAACCTTATGCCTCGGAACTTCACGGTACTCCGCCAGCCTTTCCACGAGAAGAGCTACCCAGTTGGAACGTTCTTTTTCTAACCCCTAAATTCCAACTTCGTACATCTTCGTCTTCTCCCGCGTGCGCTCGCGCAAGTCTGTGTACAAGAGCGTCCCATGGAAGGCGATGATCGTCTCTCCTTCCGTCAAGACCGGGTCCGCAAACAACCCGAGTGTCACACCTTCGTACTTCACCGTCGACGGACGCACCGCCACATACCTCGCTGTCGATTCCACAGCCCGTAATGTTAGCGGGTCTTGTACGTCCAGCAGGGCATGGTATTTCGCCGGCCAGCTGTCCACCGACGCCCGTGATTAGCGCACGGAAAGCATGCGATCCCCGCCGTAGTTCGCAATCAACCGGACTATGTAGTCCGGTAGACATTGATGCCAAGGACACCCAGCAAGAGCATCGGCATGGCTGCTTCCCCCCCTGGCAGACACATTCCGCTTCATGCCGGCCAAGTACCTTGTCACAAGTTCCACGACCCGCGGAGAGCCATCAGTGTCGCACGCGGTGCTCACAACGCTTTCGCAAAACGCCTTAACAAATCTCGGTAGCGCTTGACTGACGCAGTCGTCATCCTTGTCGCACCCCACGATACACTGACATCTCGAAAGCCCTAGGCATGCTTTTTCAGTCGCGCAAGTACCTCTGAACAAGTCGACCACAAGGTCCACCGGTGCCGAATACTGCAACACTACCTCCCTCATATGCTTAATGCTCTTCTGCTCAGGTCGAAACATCTTCATGCCACTTCCTTTGTCAGATATTCTCACCAACTCTCCGGGCTCCAACGGCGGCATTGCATCCATACAGTGCGTCCATGCCGCGTGCGAAGAATGCACATACCCGTTACTTTGGTAGTATACTCGGCCGAACTGCACTTCAAGCGGCGAATTCCTCCGCCAGAAGTGAAGAGCCCATTGCATGGCTGAGGCGTGGCCACATCCTTTTATACCCGGGTTCCGCGTGTAATGACCTCGAGCTCGGACGTGGACCATCGGCTGGTCCTCCACGTTAAACACAAAGTCCTTCAGCCGCCTCTCCTTCCACGCACTGACCTCGACACTGCCCTCGTCGCACACCTCTCAGCTGTAACGATTGAGTCGCAGAAGCCACATGTCCAAGTGTAATGCACTATAGAACATGATTCCGTGGACGGTTTTGGGAAGCAGTGCGTCGAATGTTCGGATGGAGGCGTCCATGTCCTTGTGGGTGAAGACACCATAGGCAGAGTTGTCTGCCCCCCGCTCGCTTCTGGTGTTCAACAGAGGGCCCGTGAACAGCAGCCGAGCCTCCCTCTCCAGGCACTCACCCGAGTCTTCAGCGTGATGATTCAGAAGTTCGTGCAAAGTGCAGTTGTGGACAAGGCAGTCCGACTGCATCTCGGGGAGCAACTCTGCGAGAAGGTCCTTCGATGGATTGTTCTCTGGGACCGACTCTTCGAACACCTCCTCCGGCGGTGGCGACGGGCCAAAGCGGTCGCCTGAGTTTAGTGCTTCACGAAGTTGGTCTTTCGGCTCCGTCACTAATGGGTTGAGAGTGGACCGGAAAGCCTCACTACCTTGCACAGTACCGCTGTGTGCCACAACCCCCCCCACTTCGTTGTCCCTATCCTGCAGGTCCAGCTCTGTCTCCCCTTTCGGCCGGGAAGACAAAGAACGAGAACGCTGAGCGGATAGTCCCACACTGGGCGTAGGGCTTGACCGTGCCACCCACCGACGACGACTCGGTCTTGGGTCTCCGGAGTTGGCATCCGACAGCTCCAAGCCCACCTCTATAACCCCTGAACAGGCACCATCATCTTCAGGCGCTTCACGCTGAGGCACCGAGGCCTCCCAGGTATCTCCGCTGAAGTCGGCAGAGACCGTTGGCAAGTCGTCATCGCATGACTCAAACCGGTCCAGATACAGCCAGTTTCTGCGGTGCGTGACATCGCACAAAGTTCCGGTTGTAACGATGGCTTACAAGCGCGATAGGAACAGACTGGTAACCGCCCACATTGCCGCGTCCTTCTCAGCAATTCGGCCCCAAGCTACTGTACTGCTCGTGCTCTCCACCATACTTGCCACCCCATTCCCTTGCAGCATGGTCTCCTGCGTGATGTATGCAAATCTATTAGCTCGTGACTTTAACGCGAGAAAGTGCTGAAAGCGCGGACGAAACAGAAGGTCGGGTCCAGCTCACGCCTCGTACTCCGAAACTCCCACTGCCCTCTCCGGCTTCGTCCACGCCCAAGTTAGCAGTTGCATAGCAAACTGGAGACGATTTGCTGTTTGAGTTATCACCTTGAAAGCGAATACACGTTTGCTGCCGCGCCTCGAGTGGCATACGTTAACTGCGTGGAAGAATATGAGAACCTCAAAGGTTCTGGGGCGGCCAACAGAAAAGGTACCAGGCAAAACCACTTCCCGAACCTTGCTGACCTTGGATAGAGTGAACTTGGTTTCACCAATAAGGGACACCCGATAGGTCTTCTGGCTCAGGGCCGCATCCGCGATGTCCCCAATCCTTTTGTCTTTTCGAGACAGCAAAACGATTGACAGCGCTGCGCGCAGTATCTGCTTCATCTACTCGCAACTCAGCTCGCGAGAGACTGGGCTCTCGCTCCCGATAAAAGTCCGGAAGTCCCCGCCAGACTTGTGCTGCTTGCTCTTCCCTGCGGCAGTTTCCTTGATCCCCATAGAAGCCTCGTCATCTGCTGCTAGGAAGAAGTGCAGGAAGGCCGACATGTGGAGCTTCATGGCGTCAAACTTCGCCTTCACCTCGGCTCAGGATAGAACGGCAATGAAGGCAGGCAAGCACACGCCGGCTGTCGCGGGCCGGCTGAGTTCGGTCGGCGGCATGGTTAATGTGCGGTGAGGAGTAAAACATGGAAAGAAGCGCACGAATGATAGGGATGCAACGAGGGAGGAGCAGAGCGTCGCAGGCGAAGCAAGGAGACGTACGTGGTTTGAAGTACAGGAAGGAGAGACGAGCACGGAACATGGAAAGTAGGGGAGACTGGGTTGATATATCGGTATCAGGAGGGTTGGCGGTGCCGTTCTGTAGGAGTACGTGTGTGCCATTTGTACTGTTGACGGAAAGGGCAGCGGCCAGTAACACGACATACTCCCACACGCTCACGTTTTTGTTCCGTAACAACAGTTACGAACAGTGCCGCCCCCTTCACGAAACTTGGAAAAATAAGTAGATTATTTAGGGCGCGAGGGGGTGTCACTAAAGATAGGGGCTGAGATCTACACATGTGAAAACACATGAGCAGATGGACGTGCGAAACTTAATCAGAAAAAAAACATCCATCTGTGCAAATCTGAACCTATGTCAATAATGACACTCCACCAATCCTATAAATTACATACGTTTCCGACGTGAAATGCAGCTATAGCGGCCTGGTCTGAATTGCTTCTTTCTGGGCGCGACAATAATTGCCGCCAACCGCGCCCGTTCAGTCTAGCGTTGCCCTCGTGCCGCTACCCCTCCTGGAGTCCCATTTTCTTCTCTCAGTCTTTACATTCCCTACCGTCACCCATCCACACTCCCCCGCACACAGATCCTTTCTGACCTCTTCCGCCTTCCCATTACAAATCCCCTCCTCCTTCATTTTCATTGTTGTTCCTTTCTGGCAAGGGGCCTACCTCCGAAATGACCGGGAAACTTCCCGTCACAACCACCACCCGCAACTAGCTCATGTCAGCCACCAAGCCGTAGCCTGGGGTACACTTGGAGCCGGAATCGCAGCCGGTGGCGACAAGGGAGGACTTCCGGGCCGAAGCGGGCGTGCAGCGCTCGTTATCGGAGTCGCCACCACGCAAACGCCTGCACCGGGACGCCTCAAGCCAGGCGAGCCCTTCATCCGAGCACTCTTCCGTACCAGATAGTTCGGACGGTGAGGACGCCGATGTGGTTGCAGTGGAGGTCGAGGAGGAGCCGGTGTCTTGTCGGACTTTCTCAAAGGCGGCTGCGAGTCCACCGAGGTCTACATACATATTGCGCAGACCACACAGCCGCAGCACGTTCTTCGCGAAAGCATGGACGCCACCATCGACGGCGTCCAGGCCAGCATGTTCGAGCGAGGCTACAAGTACGACCTTTCCTTCATGTCGGTCACAGTGCGACGGTGCGACAGTCCTTCACTGCTGTATATCGCTGATGAGACCATCAAGGACGGCACGGTGTTGCGCGAAGGTGTGAAGTGTGCTATGATGGACGGCTTTCATCGCCGCCAAGCGTTCCTTAGCCTGAAAGAGGAAAAGGACGGCATAGCATAGGCTCGCGAGCCCCTCCACCTGCGTCTTATCCGCCGAAGGGATGGACGGGACATGACGGATATGGAAATCGTGCCCGACTCGTCCCAGCAGAACACCTCCGCCAGACTGATACGCATCGACAAGTTGTTCTTCCACTACCTCGTGAGTGTCATCAACTTCATGCAGACTCTTGCCGTGGAGAACGACATGGGCCTACTGGCGTTGAGTCAGAAGGGAACTGGCAAAGCAATGACCTAGGCCATTCTGCTACCAGCAACCGGGCTGTATGCCTACTGCCGCTACGTACGCGTAGCGAAGATTTTCCTCCAAGACTCAGGCCTCGCCAAAGTGCCGCCCGATCTGACCTTCGACACCTCGACCTCTAAGAAGCTCGGCACCACTCACTTCGATGACCAGCATCTTTGGTCAGAGCCCTCGAGTCGTAGCTCTGTTCATGACATCCGTGGGGCGGGTCATCAACAACGCGGACCGCGACGAAAAGCTTGAATCTAAAGCTTTCTACGCATGCGCGCGCCAGCTTTTCCAAGCCTGCCTAGACTTGATTGAGAAGTATGACAAGGGGACGGGCCTGGGCTGTGGCAACGTTTTGGCGACTGAGAATGCCCAACCAAAACTCCTCAGAGTTTCCATCAACGAGCTCTATCTGAACCAGATGCGCCTTTTCTCCAAGAGAGACGACGACTCTGCAGAAAATCTGGAGAAGCAGAACAAGGCCCGCACTACGCGCTTCGCGAATAAGGTAACTGAGAACTTTGCTCCCGGACCCGGCAAGCACACGCCCCAGCTCGCGTGACGACCCCAGCTGCTGTGCCTTCTACACGCCACTCTGCCCGGCGTGCTCCTGTTTCCCACGCGACTACACTCGAGCCTCCAGTCCATGCGCGGAAGGCCCCAGGAGTGATGCCCGCTACAAAAGCGCTTGCCAGAAAGACAACGGCTGCACCCTTCTCACGATCAACGCCTCGACTTGTGGAGGTTGTGCAGTCGGGTATGTCTGGTGGAGTGAAAAGGGCAGTGGGGCCGTCAAGACGAGGGGTCGCTGAGAAGACCGAGGCGTTCCAGGAGAAGACGGGCCAACGTGAAGGTGCCCCGCTGATAATCGACAGCAAGGTTCCGAACCAGCCGTCGGTTGGGACTGAGGACAAGACAATGGTGTTTGAAGAAACACCCGACACTTGGTAAAATGTGGCATAAATCGGCCCGCCAGATCACGAAGATGAGAACTGGCGGGTGTGGATGGCAAAAGACCCGCACCTCATGCTCTGCCTGGTTCCCATCCGCATACCCATTGAACACCGGGCACACTTGTACCTCTCCATCAAGGACGCCGTAGCCATGCATCGGCTTCAGTTCTTCATGAAGAGCTACGTGTAATTTACCGAGCTTGAGGGTACCGCTGTGAGTTCGGACATCTGGAAGCCTAACTTGCCGCAGACACAATTCTGGAGGAACGTAGCTGACGGGGGTGAGGATAATGGCAAAGGATGTGCCTACCTTGAGAGGTGACAAGGTGAGCTTCAGCACCTCGGCTACACGTGCCTTGAGAATTTCGCTGACAGCAGCGGCATTCCGTGCGGAAGCCTCGAGCCCCTGATGTTGACGCCCAAGTGGAAGCTTTACCCCGTTGAAAAGTTATTTTCGTTGATTCCGAGCACATTCAACGGGGAGAGTGCACTGGGGCAGCGGCCGAATGAGACCTGGTGGAACCCGATTGTGAACGAGGGGGAAGACGAGGGGGACACAGCAAACCGGGAGCTGGGAATCGCCGGCTACTCCAGTACACGGAGCCTGGTGATAGAAGCCTTCGAATCGAGGGGTAATTGGGTGTGGGCTCCGCGAAGGCGTGTGCAGCTGAACGCGTGGGTGGGTCAGCTTGCTGCCTACGTCTGTCTGAGGAAAATATCCGGGAGGAAGGTGTTCATACCTAAGACGGGGGGTCGATTTTTGATTACTGGGAAGAACTGCCCGCGGCAAGTGCCGCACAATGACTTTGACGAGTCATTGACGGAGGAGACGCTGGGCTTTTTCGTAATTGTGAGCGGAGCAGTGGGCTTCCCGTTGTGGGTGTGTGACTATTGACACGTGTTTCCACACGGCGAGGAGAGCGAGCAGGTGGTAGCGGCGGCGTTGTTCAAGATGAAGAAGATCTTTGTGCGGCCCAACTCTATGTTTTTCAGGAATGGGCATCTCGCGCACGCCGGGGCTGGGTATGAGGACTGCGTTCCGGATCAGTTGACGGTACGGTACAATGTGCACTTTATGCTGGAAGGGAAAGGTGTGCAAAACCAGGTGTTCTACGCAATGCGAGGGCTACAGCAGTTCCCGGCCAGTGAGATGGCCCGTGTTAGTCGTAGGAGTAATGAAAGAGGTGAGGAGTTGGACAATGGGGACGACGCGGACGTGGTTGCATTTGCAGACTCGGACGCGGACGGGACTAGTAGGGCAGAGGAGGTTAGTCCTAGAGATGATGGTTCCGACTCCAATGACCCCGAGGATTTGATTGCCGTTCAGACAAGTAATGATGAAAATTAGGTAGCTACACGAAGAAGTGGCTAACTAGCGTGAAGTAAACCAAACCTAAACACTACGTGCCAGTTCGATAACCGATTGCGACGAGTAGGCCACGCTATGGCCGCTGAGAAAGAATTGGGCTCAGCCGCAAGATAGGTCGCCCGGAAACGTTCGCGATTTTGGGCCGCTATAGCAGGATAAAAAGGTTTGAGAAGTAACGAAAATGTAGACTACGGAGATGTCACTAGTGACAGAGGCTGGGATCTACACATGTGAAAACACATGAGCAGATGGATTTGCGAAATTTGATCTGAAAAGCAACACTTATCTGCCCGTGCATTTTCACATGTGCAGATGTGAGCCCCTTTCACCCGTGACACTCCACCGATCTTAGAAATTATATACTTTTCAACGCCACAAAGTACACGTTGAGAACCTCTCTCTAACGTCGACTCGAGGTTCAGTTTGTTTCTACGCTTCTGGTAATACATGTAAGACCTGTTCAGCACAAGAAGTGTGTGCCTTCCGTTCTGCACGGTTCAACTGTAGCACGACTACGGCAGGGCTGGAGTGAAGTGTTGGCGTCTGTACTTTCCACGTGTTTCCGAGGGTAGGTGGCCGTACAGCGTAGGGAGAAAGTTGTTCCGAATAAAAGGATGCGGACCCGACTGTACTCCTCAGCTTTGCGCTGGAATTAGCAAAACTTCGGCGGAAGCCACGCAGTGCCAGATGTGTGAATTCGTGCGCAAATTGTTATGCAGTGACGGGTCGATGCACAAAGCAGGTTCTACTACACGACCGCATCGCAAAAGACAGAACCACTACGTTTGAGCCCCGCGATACATTTAAACATCTTATGTTCGGCACGCACTAAACTGACGCCGTAAAGGAGCACTCTTGCAATGTGCCGCACCTTAAGCGGATTACGCACTCGACCTTTTTTACACTCCACTATATTTATAATACTGTCAGAGAGATCAGCGCAGATTTTTACACATCATCTCTTGCCATATAACGTCGGCAAGATTCTGGGTGAGCCAGAGCAGTCGAACATCGCCGAGCATAATGCTCAGTTTCCTAGAGCCGCAGATGGCGCATATTGTGCGTAGCGTTCATCAGTGTAGTGGTGCGAGATATGTTGGAAGGCGATTAAGAGTATGACGCGTCCAAGGTAAGCCTACCCACGTGAGGCAAGCTACAAGTCATCATGTGACATTGAGGTACGTAAGGTGAGAGGCGGAACTGCAGTGTACTGCACAATTCGCAGTACGGGCTGGATGTTTTAGTAGGAAATAAACTGCGAGTAGTGCATGCGGCCGTTCCCTGGACGCGGCAGTTCAAAAAATTAATTTTTTGGAAGTTGGCGTCCACGCGAAAAACCGCCATACTACACGAACTCCATGTTTTGGAATGCCATGGAAGTCAGCATTCCACGGCATTCCAGAACGTGCAGTACGGGTGGCAGGTTTACTCCGCTAGTGCACTCGGTGGACGCCCGCATCCATTATCGAAAACATAGACGCACCCTAGCCCGCGATGCGACCGGTGAAGCGAACGACCGGGCTTGCAGAAGGTCTGAGTGAGTATCTCTATGATAGCTAAAAGCTTTACTGATGATTAAGAAGGTTTTGTCATACAAAAAATGTATTAGGCCCAAACCGTACTTGCAATATCCCGTTGCAGTGGTTGGGGTGCAATACCGGCTCAAATGGGCCTAAACGACCTATATCTCATTTCTAGTAGTTTCCAGGGCACTAATCACGGCTTGCAGAAATTTGCTAACTTTCGAAGAAACTTCTGCCACTGTATAATCATGTCGTACTAAATTTCGATCGGCTATTCTGAATCAGACTATACATCATCAGGGTACGACTGTAGGCTATTTTCAGGCATGCAAGTAGTATGTACGTTTTTCGCAAGTGTGAATTGCTGCAGAGTCACTGATATTAGCATTTGCCATACTCACACCATTTGTGGTGGTAATCACTTACGTCGTTTATTGGCACCCATCATCTGTGCTCTGCAATTACTCCAGCAGAGGTCTCCACTCATCCTCCCAGCTTTCGGCTGAACCTGCTGCCAGGCTCATAGCACCTTCACCTCCATGTGTCTTAGTCAGTCGTTTAGGTACCAATCTCAGTTTCATACTGGTTTGTCTCCCTTCTCACGTACCGCTTGGTCAAGAGTGTTGATATTGGCTCTAGCGCGCCTTCATTTATACATATGTACTTGAGGGCGTTTTTTATAAACAATACAATATAATTGGAATGCATCACTTCCAGAGACTTCTGCCCGGACTTTTCGTACCCTTAATTTATGCTGTAGTTGTCTGACTTTGCAGTCATGTACAAATTGAAATCATCAGACCATGGAGCCTATCCACTGTGTGAGGTACCCTTCCGTCGAGCTGATCAAAAATCGGGCACAAAATGTTTTACAGATTCACATGTGGAAAGATCCAAGTTCGGCGTCTTATACGATCACCAAATCTGCTTTCCTATTGTACAACTGCTAGAATAATAACGAGTATCTGGCCATGTATTGAGGAAACAGAGGATATGTTTTCCTTCTCATGTGCTTTCTGTGTAAGCTTGATGCAACGACATCATAGACAGAGTCAGACAGGAATCATGGAATATTTTTCTGTTACCAACGACACTATTACACGCTACGTCTCACTTGACATCTGATCGCGTAGAAGATCAACTTTTGAGTTGATGTGAAAGGGTTGAGGAGACTCGAGTTATAAATATTCATGGTTTCCACGTGTAGCTGGTGGAATCGTCTATGCAGACAGTGTAAAGCTGTTACTGAAACGAACGACTGGGTCAGGGAATGTCTCATAAAACGAGCGGGACGATAGCTGACGGTGTTGCTGGGTTTCTTTCGGATAGAAGTTCTAAAAGGGACTAACAACACCCACTTGTAACGATAATGCACTTGGAGCAAAACCTACCTACAACACCCCGTGCGCAGGGATTTGGGTTCAGTGCCGGATCACACGGACAGGAAAAGGCGAATTCGAATTTTGAACAATTGCCAGCCCATAATTCACAGCTTCCACAACAGTTTCGACTTTTCGAGATACTTCTTGCGATGTAAAGACATGTGCTACCATATTTTCATTGGCTGTTCCGAATCAGAATATCCGTCAACAAAATACCATTCCAAACTAATTGCGGGCGCAGTAGTAGTATGCACGTTCTTCGGCAGTGTGCATTGCTGCAGTTATACAACCTTCAGCGAGCTCTCTGGACGGTCACTGTTTCAATACGGCGTAATCTCCATCGTCACAATTTGACATCCTAGAATGTGGTGAGGTGACCCAGACCTACCAACACCTTGCATCATCACCGGACGTATCACAAGACGTATATACTTAGTAGGGGCTGAGTTGATCTGAAATGAGGCAAGGCGCAACCTCCCGCAGACAGTAGCTAGGGGTACTTCCCAAAGCCCAGATATGCCCGACTGTAATAACTCGAACCGAAGAGGGTATTCGCCTCGATGTGGGGCGCTGGGTCGGAATAATGAAAATAGACGGAAACATTTGTAGTGGACGTCGGAGACATGTGTGTGCCGTGAACTGAGATAGAGTCATTTTCAAGGTGGCGTCAATCCCTTGCAAATACTCATTCCGCGTCTGTACCAATGTATGATGTGGTATGGATCTTCGAGGTTCAGAACTTTGCAAAGCGCGCGAAAACTTGAATAGTACATGTGTATCTGCAAGAAAGTGCTCTCATAATACCCCTGGCAGGTTGCTCGTACACTGCAAGAAGATGGTGTGGGAACAGGACTCGTGATAAATGCAAGATTCCGCGTGCGAGATGTCGCCAAACAGAAGGAAAGGAAAGGCACGGCGACGATAGGACGGGACTGGACCTGAAGCGGCGGTCACCCACTCGAAGCTATGCGAGCCGCGGAGAGAAAAGGATGAGCAAAGCGCTGCAAAGACTGTAGATGGGGTGTTTGTCGAGACTAGAAGATGGGAGACTACTTTTGCGGTTTTTGAATCCTTCTCCCTCATGGACACGACGTGAGGGGGTGAAGGGACGATGCCGAGTGACAAGACACGCGACAGGACGTGGATACCTTGCCGAGATATTTTAAACTTGACACAGCATCATACTGTACGTGCTGCACATGCTGCACATGAGAAAGGGAAGAGAGCATGCCGTTTGCACTGTTTTGCTTTGTCGCACACAAAGCAAACGGTGCCAGATTGACGGCACCGAAACGAGTGGGCGCATGGTGAGCAGAGGACCCAGAGCACACCGCCGTGCGGGTGAACGGCCCTGTGCGACAAAGCGAGATGCAAAAATATCTTCAGCTTGATGTCGCTCTTGTGACGGCACGACAGGGCCGGGTGTGAGTGGATGGGCCCTATGGGGACGCAGCGGGAAATGCGTCACGTGCCTGGTTTGGTTGCATGTCTCCAGAGGAACAAGCCTCGCTTCGCGTGCACCCGAGGCGTTTGCACAGTGGCGAAAACGCTGCGCTGCGACACCAACGTTGGTGGCGACCGAGCACAACGCGAAAGGCGACACAAGGGACTGTCACACACACACTCACACTGCACGGCACTGTTCAGGAGGTTGAAGGGAGTGATGGCACGGCGATCGGAGATTGTGCCACAGTAAGTGGAATTTCAGGACGTGACAGTAGCCGATACGGTGGCAGAAC
>JAUKWC010097044.1:0-26792 GCA_032356245.1 Endocladia muricata
GAGGAGGGGTGATGGGGGGGTGTGGTATACAAATTGGAAGGGATAGTGGGCGGGATGGGAGGCGTCGTCGAAGAGTGGCGAGACGTGTGGTATGCGATGCGATGCGGGGAGTACGTGTTGTTGGGGGTGGAGAGGACGACGGAGTGCGGGTGATGGTGGGGCACCATGGTGAAAACGTAGATCCGTCAGAGTACTTTAGAAGAAATATTCGTGTAGCAGTACGGAAATAGTCTAGAAAAAGACCTGACGTTCACCACGCACAGCGAACGTTCGGATCGGCTTCAGTTAGTGCGCTGCGTAGTTGCACCTCATGTAGTTCCGAATGTAGCAAAACTGCATTCGGAACGGCGAAAAGTGCCTTTGTTGAGCAGTAGAACTAGAAACGGACCTCCAAACGTCGCACTACGCTGCCCAGTGCAACTGCATCTTGTCCTCCTACAGCCCGTAGTATATCAGCTAGTATTACTAGACACGGACCTCCACCAGGCGGACGTCGAAGTCGAGTAATACTATACTGTGACATCCGCCACGTGGAAGTATGTGTCTAGCAGTACTAGACTCAGACTTCCACAAGGCGGAAGTCCGAGTGTAGTAATACTAGATTCGGAATTCAACCAGGTGGATGTCCGTATCTATTAAAACCACAATCAGAAGTCTGAACCATTGCCCGGGACGACATGGGCGAAGTTGGAGACGAAGGGGGTCTCACCCCCGATGCACGAGGAGGACGCAGGGTCGCAAAATGAGTTTGCCCTACTCCACGGCGGATGTGAGACCAGACGGGGGCGGCAAAGTCGTCCGTGCGGACGCGCGGAGTGGACGCGATTCCGGGCCGGACGGTGAAGCTTGCTGTGCTCTAGCTGCAGCCAGATGAAACAGACGTACGACAAGGAGGCATCTGGTGCGCAGCACGCCCTGGCGGAACTGCCAATGTTACAGTAGTACCGTGAGTCGCTAGAAGAGTGGCCCTGCCGGGGTGTCCACCTTCGGGACCAAGCAGACATGGAGCCAGCGTCGTCTGGGGCCGCACAACCCTCGTTAACCTGCCTGCCGTGTAACAGTGATCTGCAGAAACCTCGCGGCTTGGGGCAGTCACAGCGACAGGCCCAGCCGGGGCATCTACCTCCCGCTCCCGCTGCTCGTGGGTGCGCTTTCGAGATTGTTGCATCGGAACAGGCGCAATCGTCCTTCTGCCTACCGGATCCATCGACGTAGAGCTGCCTCACAGGCAGGATAGGACAGGTGGACGCTTGATGAGAAGAGCAAACTCTACAATAACGTCGCAGTCGGTGTGAGCAGAGCAGCATTACTCCCATCTAGCAGCTACCACTGGTAGCGCGGCCCTTGTAAACTCATGCCCACACGGAGAGTGCTTGCGGACGTTTGCAGTATCACAAGCGTTAACTGCAGCACTGGAAGCATAGGTTGAGGGCCTGGAAACGGGCATTCCCGAAAATACCAAAATCTCGGACTTGGGTGGTGTCACGAATGACGAAGGCTGAGATCTGCAGATGTGAAAGTACATAGCCAGATGGATGTCATTTTTCAGCATATATTTCTCACATCTATCTGCTCATGTGTTTTGACATGTTTAGATTTGAGTCCATGTCACCAGTCGCATACGCCTAGTCTACATGTTCATTACTTTTGAAACCTCTTTTTTCTGCTATAGAGGCCCCGAAAGCTCCTACTGCTCTGCGTGACTTTTGTTGCGGCTGAGCCCAAGTCTTCCTCAGCTCCTGTAGTGGGTCCTCCTCACCTGGAACTGGTTCTCAAACTGATACGTAGTGTTAAAATTCGTGTACCGGCACGCCATTTTCGAAGATCCTACCGCGGATTTGGAAAATAAACTTGTCCCTTCAGTCTGTGAATAGCTCCTCACCCTTCACACTCGCACTCCTCACACGGATCATAATGATGAACGTAGAGCCCTCTGCTATAATTTCCCCCGATCCTCCTAGAACTCCACGTCTCTATTTTCCACCCCAGAAGTACCTTCATTTCGCTCCTCGTCATCCCCAGGCAATTACAGAGCGTCATTCACAAATCCGACCACAAGATATTGTGCGAGTACGGTATGCACCTTATGCATTGGACCTTCACTGGATCCCGCCCGCTTTTCCACGATAAGAGCTACTCGGTTGAGACGTTCTTTGTCTACCCCCACAATTCCACTCCCGTAGGTCGTCGTTGTCTTCCGCGTGCGCTCACGCAAGTTTGCGTGCATGAGCTCCCCCTAGAAGACGAAGATCGTCTCGACTTTTGCGAAGACCCGATCCGGAAACACCCCGAGCCCCACACCCTCGTACTTCACCGTCGACGGACGCATCACCATACACCTCGCCATCGCTTCCACCACCCGTAACGTGTGCGGTTTTTGCCTGTCTAGCAGAGCGTGGGACTTCGGCGGCCATTTGTCCATCGACGCCCGTGAATTGTGCTGGAAAATCATGGGATCCCCGGCGTAGTTCGCAATAAACTGAACTATGCAGTCCTGTAGACATTGCTGACGGAGACACCCAGCATGAGCATCCGCAGAGCTACCCCCCCTCCTGGCAGGCATGTTCCGTTTCACGCCGGCTTAGTACCTTGAGGAAAGCTCCGAAACTCGCGGAGAGCTACCAACGTCGCGCGCAGTGCTCACAGCGCTTTCGCAAAACGCCTTTGCCAAGCTTGGTAGGTCTTGACTGACGTAGCCGTTATCCTTATCGCACCCAACGAGACGGCGATGTTGCGGAAGCTCTAGGCATGGTTTCCCAGTCGCAAATGTACCATTGAATAAGTTCATCACAAGGTCCTCCGGGGTCGAATATAGCAACACCAGCTTGCTCATATGCTTGATGCTCTTCTGCTCTGGTCGATGCATCTTCATGCGACTACCTTCGTCAGCTCTTCTCATGACCTCTCCGGGCTCCAGCCGCTGGAATTAATGCATACGGTTCGTCCAGGCTGCGTGCGACGACTGCACGGACCCGTTGCTTTTGTTGCATACCAGGGCGAATTGCACTTCAAGCGGCAAATTTCTCCTCCAGAAGTGAACTGCCCAATCTGTCACTGAGGCGTGGCGAAATCAGTTTATACCCGGGTTGTGCGTGGAATGGCTTCGGGTTCGGACGCGGGCCACAGGTTGGTCATCACCGTTAGACACAAGGTCCTTCTGCCGCCTCCCCGTCGACTCACTGGCCGCAGTACTCCCCTCGTTGCTTACGTCTCGGCTATAACGGTTGCGGCGCGAAAGCCACATGCCGAATTGAGGACCACTAATGAACATGACTCCGTGGCCGGTTGTAGCAAGCGGCGCGTCGCATATTTTGACGAGCCCGTCCATGTCCTTCTGGGTGGAGACATCATGGCCAGATTTGTTTGCACCCCGCTCGCTTCTGGTGTTGAATGGAACGTCCGTCAACAGCAGCTGACCATTACCCTCCAGGAACTCACCCGACTCGTCACCGTGATGGTCGAGGCGGTCGCGGAAAATGCAGCTGTGGACACGGCAGTCCGACTTCGTAACGCCATGCTATTCCGCGAGAACGTGGGTCGATGGATTCTCGTCGGGGAGCGGCTCTTCCGACACCTCTGGCGGCGGTGGAGACGGGCTAATACGGATGGCTCGTTCTGGTGCCTGGCGAAGGGGGTCGTTCGGCTCCGGCACTGATAGGCTCAGAGTGGACCGGAAAGCCTCACTGGACTGCCTCGCAGGACTGTGTGCCACCGCGTCCCCCACTTCGTTGTCGGTACCATGCAGGTCCAGCTCCATCTCCACTTTCAACCGAGAAGAGAAAGAGCCGGGAGGCCACGCGGGTAGTCCCACACCAGGTGAGGTGCTCGACAGTGTCACCCGCCGACGACGACGCGGTCTTGTCTCTTCTAAATAGGCATCTGACAGTTCCGAGTCGACCTCGATGACCTCTGAACAGGCACCTTCATGTTCAGGCGCTTCACGCTGAAGCCTCAAGGCATCCCGGGTATCTCCGGTCAAGTCGGCAAAGAACCTAGGCAAGTGGTCATCGCACGACTGAAAGCGGTCCAGATACGGGCGTTTGCTGCGGTGTTTGAAATCATAGAAAATTTCGTCTCTAACAATGGCTCGCAAGATCGACAGGAACAGATTGGTAACCGCTCGCATTGGCGCACCCTTCTCGGCCTCTCGTCTTCAAGCTACCGTACTGGTCGTACTCTTCTTCACACTTCCAACCCCATTCCCTTGCAGCGTGGTCTTTTGAGTGACGATTGCATATCCATCAGGGCGTGACTTCAAAGCCACAAAGTTCTGATCGCGGGGACAAAACATAAGGGTGGGTCCGAGTAGCGCCTTGCCCTCCGAAACTCCCACCGCCTTCGGTAGGTTCGTCCACGGCGTACCTAGTAGTTGCAGAGCCTTGAAGGTTGTGGGGCGGCCAATAGAAGAGGTTCGTGGCAGAACTATTTCCGGAATCTTGCTGACCTTCGAGAGAACGAACTTGGTGCCAACAATAAGGGAGACGCCATAGTTCTTGTGGATCAGGGCCACATCCACGATCTCCCGAATCCTCTTGTTTTTCAGGTCGCCAACGCGATTGAAACGGCTGCGCTTACTATCTGCTTCATCTCCTCGCTACCCGGCTCGCGAAAGGCCGGGTCGTCGCTCTCGATAGGAGTGGGGACGTCGCCTCCAGGGTCACGCTGCTTGCTCTTCACTGCGGCAGTTTCCTTGCTCCCCGTTGAGGCCTCGTTGTCTGCTGCGATGACAAACTTCAAGAAGGCCCACATAAGGTACTTGGTGAAGTCTATCTTCACGTTCACGTCAGATGAGGAGAGAAAGGCAACAAACGTAGGCAAGCCAACGCCGGCTGTGCCGGGCCGGCTGAGTTCAGCCAGCACCACTGTTACAGTGCGGCGCGCAACGGAAGAGGGAAAGAACCCTAGGATTGGTGGGGATGCAAGGACGGAGTAGCAAAGCGTCGGGAGCGAAGCAAGGAAATCCACGTAGATCGAAGTACAGAGAGAAGAGACGAGGCCTAGGAAGTGAAAGCAGGGTAGACCGCGGTGATGAATCGATATCAGGAAGGTGTAACGGACCCTGGTATGGGAGCAGGTGTGTGCCATTTGTATTGCAGACAGGGAGAGCAGCGGCCAGGAACAGGGTATACTCGCGGATGCTCACGATTCTGTTCTCTAACAGCAGTTACGAACGATGGCGCCCCATTCACGAAACCTGCAAACATAAGTAGGTTATTGAGGGTGCGGTGCAGTGTCACTGGTGACAGCAGCTCGGATCTACTCTCGTGAAAACACATGCGCAGGTGGATGTGCGAAGTTTATTGTGAAAAACAACATCCATCTGCCCATGCATTTTCAAATGCTCAGATCTCAACCCTCGTCATTACTGACACTCCACCGATCGTACCAACTACATAGTTTTCAAACGTCAAGTGCAGCCACTGCGGTCTCGTCACAATTGCTTCTTTTTGCGCGTGAGAATAATTGCCGCCAACCGTGCCCGTTCTGTCTCCCGTCGCCCCCGCGTCCCTACCGCTCCGGCGCTACCACTTTGTTCTCTCAATCTCTCTATTCCCTACCCTCACCCGTGCACCCGGCCCCGCATACGGATCCTTTCTAACCTTCTCGGCCTTCACATTATAAAATCCCTCCTCCTTCATTTTCAATGTTGATGCTTTCTCGCACGTCGCGTACTTTGGAACCGGCCGATAAGCTTCCCGTCAGGAGCACCACCCCCGATTCGCTCATGTGGGCCGCCGAGCCGCAGCCTGGCATACAGTCGGAGCCGAAATTGCAGCTGGCGGCGACGGGGGAGGAGCTTCAGGCCGAAGCGGGCGTGCAGCTCTCTCCATCGGAGTCTTCACCAAGCCAATGCCTGCTGCGGGAAGCCTCCGGCAAGGCAAAGCATTCGTCTAAACGCTCTCCAGCACCCAACAGTTTGGATAGTGAGGACTCCGATGTAGTTGCCGTGGGGGTTGAGGAGCGGCTGGTGTCATGTGGGACTTCCTGAAAGGCCGACTATGAGACCACCGAGGACTACGTATATATTGCGCAGATCATACAGCCGGAGCAAGTTCTTCGCAAAAGCACGGACGCTACCATCGACGGCCTCCAGGCTAGGATGTTTGAGCGCGGCTCCAAGTACGACCTTGGCGTCACGTCGGTCACAGTACGACCGTGTGACAATCCGTCGCTACTGGATATCGCTGATAAGACCATGAAGGACTGCACGGTGTTGCGCGAATGTGTCGAGTGCGCTATGGTGGACGGCTTTCATTGCCGCCAGGCTGTCCTTAGCCCAGGAAAGGAAACCGACGGCAGAGCCTAAGCTCGCAAGCGCCTGCGCGTGCGTCTTGTCCGCCGAAACGGTGGACGGGACACAGAAGATACGGAAGTCATGTCCGGCGTGTCCGAGCAGAACACGTCTGGCGGACTCGTCCGCCTCGAAAAGTCATTTGTCCACTACCTCACGAGTGCCGTCCACTTCATGTAGGCTCTTGCCGTGTAGAACGACCTGAGCCCGCTTGCGTTGGGTCAGAAGGGAACTGGGAACGGAATGACGATGGCCTTTCTGCTCCCAGCAACCGGATCGTCTGCATACCGCCGCTACGTAAGCGGACCTAAAATTTTTCGCGGAGGGTCAGGCCTTCTGATAGTGCTGCGCGGCCCAGCATTCGACACCTCGACCTCTAAGAAACTCGGCATCACGCACCTTCTTGAGCAGCATCTTTGGTCAGAAAGCCCTCAGAACGTACCTCTGTTCATCGCTTCAAGCGTCGCAGTTTATCAACAACGCGGACCGCGACGGAAAGTTTAAATCGGAAGCTTTCTATGCGTGGGTGCGACAGCTTGTCCAAGTCTGCGCCGCCATGTTTCAGAGGTAGGGCAAGAGGAAGGGCCTCAGATGTTCCGACTTTCTGCGGACTGAGACTGCTTAATTAGAACTCCTGAGAATTTCCGTCATAGAGGTCTATCTGAACCAGATGCGCCCCTTTCGAAGGAATACAACGACTCTGGAGAAGATCTGGAGAAGTGCACCAAGGCGCTTGCTACGCGCCCGGCGAATAAAGTAACTGAGCACATCGCTCCCGGGCTCGGCAACCACGCCGCCCAGGGTCGCTTGGCGACCCTAGCTGCTGTGCCGTCTACATGCCGCTCTGCCCTGCGTGCTCCTAATTCCCACGCGACTGCACTCGAGCTTACAGTTCGTGCGCGGAAGGTCCCAGGAGTGATACCCGCCACAAAAGCGCTTACCGAGGAGGGAACGGGTGCACCCTCTTCACCGACAGCCCCTCTACTTGCGGAGATTGTGCATTCGGGGAAGTCTGATGAAATGTAAAGGGCAATTGGGCAGTCGAGACGAGGGATCGCGCGGCCCGGGACGTCACCGGCCCCCGTAGAGGTGCCCCACAGATGTTCGACGGCATGGGTCCGAACTAGGCAACGGTCGGCACTGCGGAGAAGACTGTAGTATTTGAAGAAACAACCGTCACTTAGGAAAATCTGGCATACGTCGGCCCGCCAGCTCACGAAGAAGAGAGGGTGCGGCTGTGGATCGAGAAAGACCTGGACCCCATGCCCTGGCTGCTTCCTAGCCGGAAACCCATCGAGCACCGGGCGCACTTGTACTTCTTCACCGAGGACGTCGTAGCCATGCATCGGCTCCAGTTATTCATTGGGAGCTACGTGTTCTTTACCAAGCTCGAGGGGATCGATACGGGTCTAGACATCTCGAAGCCGAACCTTCCGCAGACTCACCTGTGGAGGATCCTAGCAGACCAGGGTGACGATCATGGCAGAGGACATGCCTCCCTCAGGATGCGATGAAATGACCTTCAGTACCTAGGCGTCATGTGCCTTGAGAATTTCACGGAGTCCAACAGCATTCTGAGGGGAAGCCTCGAGCCCCTAGTGTTGACGCCGAAGTGGAAGTTTTCCCCCGTTGAAGAATTGTTTTCGTTCATTGCTAGGACGTTCAACGGGAAGCCTGCACTTGGACAGGTACTAAATGAGACCTGGGGGAACCCGACTATCAACGCGGCGTATACAAGGGGGACGTAGCGACCCGGGAGGTGGGAATCTGGCGCTACTGCAGTACACGGAGCCTGGTAATGGACGCCTGTGAATCTAAGGGGACTGGGTGTGGGCTTCGCGATAGCGGATGTAGGTGCACGCGTGGGTGCGTCCGCTTGCTGCCTTCGTCGGTGTGAGGAAGATATCTGGGACAAATCTGATCACACGTAAGAAGAGGGGTCGGTTTTTGGTTACTAGGAAGGACTGCCTGTGGCAAGCGCCGCACAGTAGCTTTGTCCAGTTATTGAGAGCGGAGACGCTCGGCTTTTTCGCAATCGTGCGGGAAGCAG
The DNA here is from genome assembly GCA_032356245.1 of Endocladia muricata. NCBI lineage: Eukaryota > Rhodophyta > Florideophyceae > Gigartinales > Endocladiaceae > Endocladia > Endocladia muricata. The sequence continues at coordinate 8,343 of JAUKWC010097044.1, forward strand.
GGGTCTTCCCGTATTATGTGTGTGACTAGTCAGGTTTGTTTGCGTACGGGGAGGAGAGCGCGCAGGTGGCAGCGGCGACGTAGCTGAAGATGAACTAGATCATGGTGCCGCCCAAGTCTGTGTTTTTCCGGCATGGGCATCGCACGCACGCCGCGGCTGCGTATGAGGGCTGCATTGCGGATGAGTTGACGGCCCGGTACCATGTGTAATTTATGCCGGAGGGAACGGTGTGCTGGGGAAGGTGTTCTACGCACTGAGAGGGCTACCGCATTTCCCGGGCAGTGAATTGACCCGTTCTAGTCGTAAGAGTACTAAAAGCGGTGAGTAATTGAACAGTGCGGACGACGCGGACGTGGTTGTGCTTCCAGACCCTCACGCGGACTGGAGTAGTATCACAGAGGAGGTCAGTCCTGGAGATGATAGTTTCGACTCCGGTGACTCCGAGGATTTCATTGCCATTCTGACAAGTAGTTTGGAAGATTAGGTACCTATACAAAGAAGTGGCTGAATAGCGTGATGTAAAACAAACTGAAACACTACGTGCCAGTTGGAGAACCGTTCTCGACGAGCAGGCCACCCTTCGGCCGTGGAGAAAGACTTGGGCTCAACCGCAAGAAAGGTTGTCCAGAATAACGGGTGATTATGCGGCCATTATAGCAGGAAAAGGAGATTTGAGAACTAATGGAAATTTAGACTAGAGGGGGTTTCAGTTATGATAAGGGCGGATATCTACACATGTGAGAATACATGAGAAGATGTATGTCCGAGATGGACACCGAAAAACAAGATTCATCTGCCCATGTATTTTGACATGTGTAGATCCCAGCCACTGTCACTATTGAGACCTCACGGATCTTACAAATTACATACTTTTCAATACAAGGCAATACACGTGTACAACCTCTGTTTGATAGCGACTCGAGGCTCACTTTCTTATTATGCTTCGAGTAATACGTGTAGGACCTGTTCAGCACAAGATGTGTGTGCCTCCAGTTCTAGACGGGTCAACTGTAGCACGGCTACCGCAAGTGTGAAGTGAAGTGTTCTCGTCTGTACTTCCCACGTGCTTTTTATGGTAGGTGGGCGTTCGGCGTAGGAAGGAAGTTGTTCCGTATGGTAGGATGCCAACTAGACTGTAGGCCTCTGCTCTACTCCGCAAATGGCAGCATTTCGGCGCAAACCACGCTTTGGTATACGTACGAATTTGTGTACGTACTGTGAACCACTGAGGGATCGATGCACGAAGAAGACTGAACTACATGAACGCAATGGGAAGGATAGAGGCGCTCAGTCTGAGCCCCTCGATACAGTTAAACGTCTTATGTTTGGCACGCACTAAACTGATGCCGTCCGGCAGCACTCCTGAATTCTGCCACGCCTTACACGGACTACATGGTAGTCCTTGTTTGCGTTGCAATATGGTAACGATACTGTCCGATAAATCAGCGCCGAGTTCTGCACATCATCTTGTTCTATATATTTTCGAAAAAATATGGATGAGCCGGCGCACCCAAACATCTCGGAGCATAATGATCAGTTTTCTAACGCTGCATATGGCGCATATTGCGCAAAGCGCTCTTCAGTGTAGTGGCGCAAAATTCTGTGAAAGGCAGTTAAGGGTTTGAAGATTCCAAGGTGAACCCCTCCACGAGAAGCAGGCTTTAGGTCACCATGTGACGTTGAGGTACGTAAGGCGAGATGCGGAACTGCAGCGTACTGCATAGTTTGCAGTATGAGCTGGGTATTTTATTAGGAAATGCACCGCGGGTTGTGGAGGCCGGCGTTCACTGCACGAGTCAGTTCAAAATATTTACTTGTTGGAAGTCGGTGTCCATGCGACAAACCGTCTTACGACACGAACTCCACGTTTTGGAATGCCATGGAAGTCAGCATTCCATGGCATTGCAAAACGTGCAGTACGGGTGGAAGGTTTAGTACGCCACTGGACCCGCTGGGCATCCGCATCTGTTTCCGAAAACACAGACGATACCACGTATGGCTGGGGGCCACGACATCCTGCTTATTGGTATCTATAGCCTGCACATACAGCTCTGTTTTGTTGTTCAGCGGGAAAGACACGAAACGAGGATGTGGTACGGATCGTCTTCCATAAGGTATAACGTTTGACTGCACCACCCGCCGACGACGACGACGTCTTGCCTCTTCTAAATTGGTACCCAAAGGGCCTGAGTCCATCTCCATGTCCACCGGACAAACACCACCGTGTATGGACGCTTCAGACCGAACTTTAAATGACTTCCAAGTATTCTCGATCAAGTAGGTACATACCCCTGGCAAGAAGTCATCGTATAACTTCGAGCGGTGTAAATACTGATAGTCGCTGCATTGCTTGACACCGTACCACGGTCTGTTTACCACGATGGCTTGCAAGATGGAGATGGCAACTCTCACAAGCGCCCGCATTACCTTGTCGTTGTCCACAGTTTGACCCCATGAACCCCAACTGATCGTACTCTCCTCCCGACTTGCCATCTCATCATATTGCAGCCTTTGGCATTGCACGATGGATGCAAAACATTGAGCGCATGAACTAAAAGTGTCCACGTGTTGAAAGCGCTTACAGAACGAAAGGTGTAGTGGAATTCGCGCGTCGAGATCCGGACCCGCCACCGTCACCACCAGCTTCGTCCACGCCCTAGTTGTCGTCTCCGCATCCAGCGCGAGACGACTTCCGCTTCGAACTATCGTCTCCAAAGTGAAGGCACACTTGTTTCCGTGCCGAGAGGAGCTGACATTGATCCCGTCGAACCATACGAAAACCGCGAATGTTCTAGTACGCCAAACCCACCCGAGCATCGGCAGAACTGCCTCCCAAGCCCTACTGACCTTGTTCAGGAAAAGCTTGGTACTAGTAATGAGATGCACCCCGTAGTCCTCCTGCTTCAGGCCTGCATCCACGATGCTTCTAGTCCCTTCATCTTTCCGCGTCAGCAACAAGATTGAGAGAGCTGCACGCACTATCTGCTTCATCTACTTGTTGCCCACCGCGTGAGAGACCTGCTCGTCACTCTCCATTGAAGTACTGAAGTTGCTATCAGGCTTGCGCTATTTGCTTCTGAAAGCGGCAACTTCCTGGATAGACATTGATGCCCAGTTAGCTGGTACGATGATGTAGTGCTGGGGGGCCCACATGTGAGCTTTCTTGATGTCAAACTTCGCACTCACCCCCCGTGTGGAGAGAAAAACGACACGGGCAGGCAGGCACAAGCCAGCTGCCTCCGGTTGGTAAAGTTTAGTCGGTGGCACGGTTGTAGTGTGGTAGGAGAGGATGTCACCAAAGAAATCCAGGAGTTCCGGAGGTGCAAAATAGGATGAGGAGGACGTCGGAGGCGTAGCAATAAAACCGATGTGGGTGGAAGTACACTAGTGTGAGGGGAGAATCGCGCAAGGAAATGAGAGGAGATCATGTCGATAGATTGCTGTCGCGAGATAGAAAATTGTCGTGCTGTAGCGAGACGTAGGCGATCTTTGTATTTCAAAAAGGGAAGACAGGTACTGGCAGTATGAGGCATTCACAACCAGCCACGTGTCTCCTGCGGAAGAGCAGTTAATATCTGTGGCGCCCCATTCACGGGAGTTAGATGCGTTAGTGGGCTTTTGGCGGTTTCTGGGCATGTAAGTATTGACAGGGGTAGGCATTGGCTTATGTGCAAGTATCTGAACAGACGGACATGCACAATGGGTGTCGGAAAAGAACATCTATATAGTCATATGTTCTCACTTGAGCAGATCCTAGGCGCCGTCATCAGCGATATAGCTGAAGCCTGATTTTTCGATACTTTCCGGTTTTCCGATTCGGGGGCACTCAGACCCTCTTCACGATCACATCATTACACGGTCAAGGTGCCTGAAATGTCCGCAATAACTTTCAGCGTGTTCACAATTTCACAAGGATGCCAATACCAGGATAAGGTAGGATCTCTACTGAGCAGTTTACGAGAACTGGGACATAGGTTCCGAATTTATGCTTCGGACGAAGTTTCCGTCTGTCTTGTTCTGCTCGTCGAGTATTGGTGCGCCGAATGGTCAGTCGGCCAAAAGAAAGTGAAACGATAGGCCTATGTGAAGATTCCATAACCGCGCCAACAAGCGGCAGGATGAACATAATGATGCCCCGGCTGCGTTTGTCGCTTTGACCGCACTGAAACACCGAGCTCGTGTTTCTCTGCGGCACCTGTACGGCACGCCAACGCGGATTCTGCGACTGCTGACAACACTTGCGCCATCCTCGTTGAGGCCGGAAGGTGAGTAAGTTAATAGTGTAAGTATTCTGCCGACCCATGTTTTTAACGCGACACCAGTATTTCTACAAGGCCATGCTCTCAACCATACGACCGCTTCTTACTTTCTGTTGCTTCTCACTGCAGCTTGAGCTCGACCAGGTTCCCAGTCCGGGCCGGAATCGATTCCCTACTGCGTGTCTGCACACTGCGTATGCGTGCTTCTGTCCGGTCGCACATCCTCCCCAGAGCAAAGCGGGATCCTCGTGCAGGCCTACGTCCCCTCCTTAGATGTGCAGTAAGATTCCCTTCCTCTCTCCCTTCCCACATGCAAGTTTGGACATGATTTGAGGCTTCCGCTATAGCTCGACCACGATCAACCTGTACTGCGCGGATCAAAGTGCATCAGCCGAGATTTCGGGAGCAGTAAGACGGATGCCCGGCGCAAGAGTGAGTTACTGATGGTTTCAGAACAAGGTAAGAGACGACGAAGAGAGAGTACGGCAAGCAGATCGAAAGTATAGTCAGGTGTTCATGACGCCCAAGGCAACAACCTGCAAGTTCGTTTGCTTCGCCGTCAAAGTCTTGCACGTCAAGTAAAATAACATGGGCGTATGTGTCGCTGGCCGCATTTCCGGAGGCACCTAGAAAGCCACACCGCGGGCAGGCACCAGGTGTTGTCGAATTCGAAAGGTTATCACGCAATTTATGGCACAGTACATTGGTCTCGGGAGGACCACCCTAGAGCAGATTCTGGAACTGTGCGTCTACAAGACTGCTGAATTCGATTACACAAGTTCAGTTTTAGTCCCGAGCAAGACGGCCTGTAGTGAGCCGTGCGTGGCGGAGCCAGTTCTGGTGAACAGCCTGTTGGACATCATCCCGATTCCGCGGAAGGTTCCTGCGAGTCGGAGGGAGTAATTTACGCGACCGTAATACGAAAAAAGGACGTGCGAGCTTGGAAATGGCCGCGGAAAGGGTGGCACGAGGAAACTGTTATTCTCTTTTTAGGATCGGAAATCCCGCCGCCAGTGCGACGGGGCTAATTTAACACATTACTTGCTGCCTCCAACGGTGCGCCAGACGATCTGTGACGTGATCGGCGCGCGGATGAGAAACGCTACGGCGGAGCGCCTCCAGCGCCTCCGGTATTGCTTCTTGATGTCGCGGAAGACCACGTTCGTACCTCAAGGCGAGAGAACAATGCGCTCCTGGCGGGCATTTCGAGCGCAGGTGCAAGTCATGAGGTCAGAGGGTAAGTCACTCTAGGCTCATGATTTTGGCGCCGGAGCAAGGATGGGGATCTGGTGCACCGTAATTCTCCTGTAAAGGGTGAGGTATATGATGCTGGTAGGGTTGACGCACTGTTGAGGAACATTTCGGGGTGACATGTTGTCTAACTGTTCTGAACATACTACGTGGAGCTGGAGGGGATAGTCGTGTAGGACTCCACGACGGAACTCGCGCGCCTGCATGCGTTGCTGTCAACAGTCGGATCTTCAGTACGACATGCTGATGATCGTCGGGGCCAGCGGCATCTGACTTAATGCCTGAAGTTATTCTAATCCTCACCCTCGGAATTCACGCAGATACTAGGGACCTTCTGGAGAGTGTTATGCGCAGTGTCATGCAGGAGATGTTTCAGTCCATGTGAATAGTCCAGAAGGCGTCGCATGACGGTGAGAATGAGGACACGGAATGGTCTGGCGAGGGAAATGACGGCAGTTTCAAACCAGTCGCTCGTTCAGTAGTCACAAATGTGGCGAGAAATATGTTCCCAGCGCGAATTTTATGTGGCAGTAAGAACGAGATGGTTTTTGGACATCATTTCGAGTATGGACAGAAAGTATTTTCAATTGTTTTTTTTTCACGTTGAGACTCAAGTCACGAACGGCCTGAGCTTGGAAATGGCGGGGCCGGTCTGGCAGGAATTGAAGCTACCATGCCAGTTCCGTCACCGCACTCTTTCTTTGCGTATAGAACAAGTAACTATTTGCGCGGAAAAAGGAGGGTGGGTAACAACCTGTATCTGTTTGTTGATAGCCCAATCGACGGATACCAATTTTCTGGTGTTCAAATATGGTCCAGAAAGGATGGCATATCCGTCGGAGGGAAGGGTTAAATCAGGGCCGGTTCTCCGTTAAATCCTCTGTACAACAGGGTTTCGTAGAACAGATGGTAGAACGGACAGGGCCAAGGAGTGTGCGATCAGATGTGGAGGTATGAGCGCAAGAATTCGGTTGTCGCAGTGACAGCGGAGGGCTTCTCCACGAGTTATCTCAAAGAAGCTCGAGCTCGGAGCCATCGTGGCTATATCTCTGGCAGCTGTACGGGACTGTCTGTGTGAGTTTCATTTTTGTCTGTAGAACAGTGCAGGCAGACGAATTCTTGGCGGCCATCAACATCGCCGATTGCTGGAATAAAACCTATTCGATGGCACCAGGGATACTAGGTAGAATGCAGGGAACCATGGTCATGCATAGCAAATAGGAAAGGAAGCAAGGCCTCGCGTATAGGTCCGGATAAATCTCCGTCGTCAGAGAGCATCAGCACACATCTGATTTGCAGCTGGTTCGTCTGGCCGAAGCTTTTGTTTGCATAAACGGCGCGATGTACAAATTTCCGCAATGGGCCAGGTTGACTAACATTGAGATCGACATCATAGGCGTTAACTGGAGCACATAAGCCCACAGGAGCATTCGCATTTCTCACGAGATTAATTTGGCGAGTGTTACATGTGTTCACCGAACGACGTTGCAACCTCACCACGGGAACAAGATCGACCAGGGTAGTGACGCCCGGGTCACCAAGCTGGACGAGATGCCCAATGTAGATGTCAGAAGCTTCTCCTCGTCGCGCCCGTACAATCAAGGCGGCGAGGCGCCCTTTGTTGCTTCCACGAACAGGCAAAGGGGGGGGTTCTCCCGCGGGCAACTTCATAGAGATACGTTCTATAGACCTCTACAACAAGACGCATTTCGTGCCTGTCATTTAGATTTCTGTACCGGGTGGTAGCACGACGTGATTCTGACACAGGTACGGCTTGTGGTCTGAGGCCACCGAGCTTTTGAGAGCCCTAGGTTCTTCGGACAGTTTTGCACATGATTGTTGTCCTCCGCTTGACGATCGGACAGTATTCTCGCATGAATGCTGCGTGAGTCCGTTCAATACGACATGCATGTAGAAATTGAAGGCCCCTGGAAATGCGGGCGTCATTGACAAGGTGGGACAGGAGGTAAGACTACGGGGTCTTGAGCCTGGTCAGGCGGTGATCCCCAGAAGATATGGATAATGGACGCTTGAAAGCTATTAATTCGCTCCTCTACGTTCTGAACTTCGATAGGTTTACAATGCTCTTCTCGCCTCTCTGTCGAGCAGAGCAATGTGGAGTCTGATTACTAAGCGAAAATTGGTGCGAGGGTCGCTGAGTCATCCTCCTCACAGAAAGGGTCGATGATTTCGGTGCCAGTATGGGACACTATGTCAACTTATTTGCAGCATTTGGCCGTCACCATGCCGCAAGCACTCCCGTTTGTGAATAACACTTTCCTGCCGCTGGAATGTTTTGGAGGCAAAGGAGTCGACGTGTAGGCCTAAAACACGAATGTCCCTCTACATGGCAGCCATAACTGTTGGCACGCAGCGAAGGAGAACATTCAGAATGGTTCTGAACTGCTTTCGACTGTCTCCGGCGGAAGTTTGCCATGTGGATAGAACAGGAAACCCAAGCCTACTTAATATGCAGGTACTAATTAGCTTGGAGATGCCAAGGTCGCAGTTGCGCAGCGGTTTGAGACCCAGAATGGAGTGCATGTCGAGAAGAGATTTCGGCTACAAAGGATGTATGACTCCAGAAAGGACGGTGGCCTCCACGCAGCGGAGGTGGCGAGTGTACGGTGTGCCTGTGCGGTGGCATGCCGTGCTTGAGCCGACTTCCCCACCGATACGTGAACGGTAGCGTCGTCCTCGAACATGGCAACATTTTTGCGAAGATGAGCGGTGGACTGTATGGTGCGCGGCGGGAAGAAGGCGGATAGAGTGAAGAGACTGAGACTTACGTCCGAACCATGGTAGGGATGGACGGCTTGTATTTCAGAGCGAGTGCTAATAATGTCGTTCTCCTTGCGTACGTCATAAGAGTAGCTGGTGGGAACCGGGTGAGATTTGCAGAGACGATGAGAGGCTTCTGGGTATGTGAACCCTACAGGTCCTTTCGTTTCAGAGGAGGTACCGCAGGGTACATCCTGCAGTGCAGTATGAAGGTTTTAGTCTGTGGTGCGCGAGTAGTGGAAGAAGGAGGAACAATGTCATAGTCTCCGTCGTCCATGGTGAGGAGGAGATCAACACAGAGATAGTGGACGACGGTGTGCTGGGACATTATGTATCGTCGATGGAGATTGGCAATAAACTCGCGGAGAGTGGGATGCGCGGGATTGGTAGCGAGAGCACTGTTTCTAAGTTTGGAGGCAGTGTTGTGCATACACATCTGTACGGATCCTACAGACAAGTGGGAATAGGAGAACTCCCGGTTTCTGTGATGACACCCTCGTGCTGGCTAATTAATACTTCTGTCGTTATGTCTTGACATAGTTCGGGGTACATACCTGTCTGTAGTGGATGCGCAAATAGGTGCCCTTCGCCCTGTGTGGGTTCACCAGAAGAGCGGTGGAAGTAAAATCCTGTGTTTGCTTGCACGGCTTGCTGTCCCAGCACTGGGACATGATCCACGAAGCAGGCCGATACGAAAAACATACCGCTGTGGTCGGACATACGAGTTGCGAGGAATCCTTGATGGGAGGCCTCCTTCGTACCAGCAGCAAGTGTAAGGAACGGACACTCTTCTGAGGAATGGACGTGGTCTTCATTCATGGCGAGAGAGTAGTTGCCAACCTTCAGGATAGAGATTAACTCATGAACCGTACGCCTGACAAAAGTTCTCTCCCGCTTGGGAATAGAAACAGTAATACATTGTATGCGGATGTCGGTCTTAGTTATGGTTGGCTCGATATCCGGCGGAGATGACACCTGGAGGACGTGTAAGAAAGGTGTGCCCGCGAAATGAGAGGAGGTGTTGTCATCGTACTGAACAGGGCGGTCTAGGCGCGAATAAACCCTGCCGTGAAGTAGGAACGAGCTGGGCCGCTCGCTGTGTTCGAGGCGGGCCTTGCTGCTGATATTTCAAAAGGGAGGATGCACTCAAAGAAATGTAGAAGCTCTACCGAAACTTGACGTGCATCTTGAACACCCGAAGAGAGGGCTGCGAGAAGAAAAGTCGGGGATCGGAGTAGAGTTGCGAAGCGACCTATGATGGCATCGACGGGCGGTACTACTGGTTGGCATTCACAAGGATTCAGAAAATGGGTCCGGTCGAGAGCACTTTCGCGTGGTCGAAACTTGGCGCAGTTGTCAATCGCGCAGGAGTTGTCATGGTGAGAGACGGTCCTGCCATTGCGTATACACGCACGCCGCTGGCTTTGCGTATGAGAGAGTGTCAGGCATCCGCTCAGTGTCCGAACGGTAGAGTAGAAAAAAGGAATTGAGACGCAATGATTCAACAATACTCATAGTTGAAAGATATTGAGTTTTTCGTGCGGTCCAGTTCAAGTGTAGGTCTCAGTGGTGAGACTGGGGAGCGCAGAAACCTGCGGCAGGCGCTGGTCAAGCGGCAGCCGTGCAGGACCCGTCCTTGGCAGATCTGCGCCTGTAACCAGATGTCAACAAAACTTATGGAGCCACTTTTTTTTGCTCGTTTGTGGTGAAATGTGGTACGCAAGTAGGCAACATAACAAAAGCTCGGTATTCCTACGGAGTTAGAGAGGTCGGCCTAGACGTGCAACCTCCGCAGGCATATGCGAGTACCGTATCCAGGCGCAGACCAGCCCGGATGAATTACGTGGATGAAGAGCGCCAAGACGTAGCGTGTGCTCTGCGATACGGGGAGTGCGGGTCCTTGAAGGTGGATAAGTTGAGGGAGAGGGGCTCATGGTGGGGTCGGGTGATTTTCACTGGAATGGACGCTTGGTGGGACTTCTTGAATCGCTGATGAGGGGGTAGACGTGGGGTCCGTGATGCGATGCAAGAAGTGCGGCTGGTTGCACTTGGAGACAGTAAGGATGTGGGTTTCCTGGTGGGGGATGGTAGTCCGAACTCGAATGGAGGTTCGGTGGGACATGTCGCGTCGTTGAAGAGTGGCTAGAGATGCGGTCTATGATGCGATGTCGAAAGTGCGGATTGTCGGACGTGGAGAGGATGAGGGAGTGGGTATGCTGGTGGGGGATGGTAATCGGATCTGGAACGGAGCGTGGGCGGGATGGATGGGGTTTTTGCAGGTTGGCAAGGTGTGCGGCGGGTGAGCCAAGGTATACAGTGCAGGTCGCGGGAGGTGGAGACGGCGAGGAAGAGCGAAACGATAGGGGTCTCTGCTGCTCCACACTGGAATCGAGGCTCAGTTGGACGTGTGTCGTCGCTGAACAGTGGCAATACATGTGGTATGTGATGGAATGAGGAGAGAGCATGTCATCCAAGGTGAAAGGGGTGAGGAAGTGGAGGCGATGGGGGGATGTTATGGTCCGGCCTTGACCGGGAGCTCGCCATGATGTCCTTCGTCATTGAAGAGTAGCCAGAGATGGGGTCAGTGGTATGATGCAGGGAGTGCAAGCCGTTAGAAATGAAGAGTTTATGGAAGCGGGGATGATAATAGGGTCTGCCGGTACAGATTGGAATATAAAATGGATGGGGTGTATAGCGTCGTGCAAGACTGTCAAGAAACAAGGTACTCGATACAATGTAAGAACTTGCGTTAGATGGAGCTGGAGAACGTGAGGAGGAGGGGCTGATGGTTGGTTGAGAGGTGCAGAACGAAATTGACGCTGAGTATAAAGGACGGAGTGGTCGGAGAGAGCCCCGACGTGAGAGCTCGCATGTGTTGTGAATGGTATGAGTGGTTGTAAAACGTGGAGATAGGAGTCGATTGGAGGCAGCCTTCCCGCCTGAGCATCGTGCGTAGAGATCGTCCAGATACTCTGGGAGTAGCGTGTATGTCGCATCGCAGAATGTCATGGAAACTGGACTGGAAGCCCACCCCACACAAGAGACGTACGGTCTCAGTTCATGAGGCTTGATGCCCAGGGAGAATGCGTTTGGAACAGCCAATATGGCAGTCGTTGTGTAGTAAAACTAGGCATTCACTTCCACAGGTTGCAGCATGCCAGCCAGCATAACCAAGTCAGGACTTTTGCAGGCCGTAATATATCGGCTAGTCGAAGTAAACCCGAACTTTCGCTCCGGGGGTGTCCCGGTGTAGTGGTAGTAGACAGAAACGTTCTGTCTGTGAAGGCCGGAGTGTAGTATTTCTAGATGCGGACGTCTATTTGGTGGAAGTCTCATTCTGGTAGTACTACACCCACATGCCTGGTACCTGGAACTCCAAGTCCAGTACGAGTAAACCCTTACGCTCACCCTGCGGAAGTGCAGGTCTCATATTTCTAGACCTGACGCTACGAAAAGTCTGGTAGGCGGCAACTTTACTGGGCTTTGCAACACACCTCGTGATTGTCCGCGTCCGTTTCTGGAAACACGGACGTGAAAACAGATCCATCGCGCCACAGTTTTCGTGGAAAGGTGAGCGAAGTACTCTGATGGTCCGGAGCATAAAGCCCCAACTGTATTGGTCCGTTTTGTGTCGCTGGTGTTCTTAATTACACTGGACACCAACCTAGGGATACGCAGAAAGCAACGGGACTTGTAGAACGCGAGACGGAAGTGAGAAGCTTTACGAGGAGCGCGGAGAACTATACTCAGAGAGCTCTAGGTGAAGGGAATCCCGTCATGACCGGTGCAATGCGTGGGATTGTCAACCGCCGGGAGATGGGCACAAGCTACTTGGGAAAGCTCAGCTTCTGAGCATGTGGTAGGAACTTGCGTCCGTGTTCTGAGATGCTGAATCTTTCTGGACAAATTATTACAGCATTGTATTCTTAAGCACCACGAGCGACTGCTGGCACCAATTACCACGGGTACGCCTTAACATGGTGCCTAGGGGGAAACACTTGGACTCAATCTTAAGAGCGGTTTCCTAGGAGCGTGGGCGATGTCGTGGCCTGTGTACGAGAAAGAATAGGAATATATGGGACCGACAATTTACACTTGCGAGGCGCCGTCAACAGCAGAAACAGTGATCTGCTCAATTTCAAATACTTGAGGGGATGTGTGACATGTTAACGTTCGTTTTCGTGCATCCATCTATTTATTTATTTTCACATCGGCCATATGCAGTCTTAACTGACTGATACTCTATCTAGCACAGATACTGGTATGTATTTTCTTTTAGGCTGTTAATTGTAATATTGAAGCCCGCGCGGAGGTTCATCTCACAGCGCGCTACGCCGTATGCGGCCAACCCTGTCCGCTAAATTTAAGATGACGGTAGTGTCCGTGCTGATCTTCCCGCGCGACTTTCCTCGCTTCGTGTTTCCAGACTCTACGGTTGCGTGTGCACTCTCCACCATGCAAAGATTCCTGCTCATCATCTTCGTGTTTGTATTTCGACAACCCTCCGCCTCGATTCCTTCCGTTTGCCGTTTCCCACAGGTGCTACACTTCTGGATACTCTACAGAGCTCCCGTCGCGGCCTATACTCGCGAATTTTTAACGTAGGCCGCCGAAACACAGCAATGAGTACATCTTGGGCCTGACCTGCTCCCCGCGGCGTCGGGGAAGAGTTTCTGTACCGAAGCGGTCGTACGACCCGGCTGACTCGCGGTAGTGGTCCAGGGAACTCATGTGCCCGGACTTTTCAGGCTACGGACGCTCCTCGCCCGACCGCTCTTCACGGTCACACAATTCCGGCGGTGAAGAGGTCCACGTGGATGTGTGGAGGTGCAAAAGAGGGCAGTATCCTGGGAAATTTTCTCTGGGGTCGACAACGAGTCCAACGAGGTCCAGATCTTGATTCCGCGTACTACACGACCATATTACGTATAGTATAGAAGCAGGGACGTCACTATCAATAGATCCGAGGCTAGCGTTGCCGGGTGGTGCTATGAGTAGGGCCTGGGCGTCGTATCGGTAAAGATGCAAGGGTGCAACACTGACTCCTCACCAGATATCCATGACGACACATTAAAGGACAGCGTAGCGTCACGCGAAGACGTGTGGTGTGCTGTAGTGGACTATCTTCATCTCTGCCAACAGGTATTTCGCCCAAAAGTGGAAACAGACGTCTCGGCGTGGGACAATGAGACAGTCTCTCGCGCGCTTTGTAGTCGCTATGCAAGGGGAGACCTTGATAGAAACGTTACTCATGTTAGACGCGGCCGAGCTGAACACCTGTACCGGACCGATCGTCATCGAAAAGTCCTTCTTCCACGACCCTTTCACCACTACTCACTTCTTCCAGGCCCCTACTGTGGAGAACAGCATCGGCCGCTGCGTTAGACTCAGGAGCAAAGTACGAAATGAGTGCCACACGCTATTTTTCTGCCCGTCACAGGCCCGTCTGCCTGCACTAGATAAATACATGTCGCCATGATCTCCTTTCGATACTCATGCGTCATGACATTGCGGAGCGACCTGACCTCCGAAAGGTCGGTCTCGAATGTGCTCGGCATCGCTAACCTTGAAGACGGGCGTGTTCTGTTAGAGAGCACTGAGGCTGTTCTTCTCCTCATGACGTCTACGGCGCTGCCAACCGGAAGCTTGGACCATGACGGGTTCTTGGGCACCGGAGCTTCCGAAAAGTGCAAGTACATACTTTCCCAAGTCGCGCTGAACCTCCTCGATGATTAGCGTCAGCCTATGGTCCTGACATCTGGGACTTTGTGAACGCTGAGGTTTCCCATTCTCGTCTCCTCCTACCTCCCGCCTCAGACCCCTACCTCGACGAGATGGGCGTCGACTTGACAAAAGAAACCCACTGTCGGGAAGATCTGGAAAGCGGGACGATGCCCGATGCTATACGCTTAGCGAAGTAGGTAGCTGAGAACCTTAATGCCAGGCCCAGAATGAGCACCGCTATGGCTTGTGTTACGACTCAGTCTGCAGCGCTATCTCGAGAAAGGTCTCCCTGGCGTGCTCTTGCTGCTGACGAGGATGACTCGGGACCCGCTCATCCTGTGCAAATGATCCCAAGATTGGTAGTTGCCGCTATAAACTCTTCCACGAAGAGGACGGCTTCGCTATTTTCTCGGTCAGCTTCTCGATCACTGAAAATTGGCCAGGCGAGGAATCTTGCGGTGGTCAATGAGATGCCAGAGACATGAAAACGAGAGATCGCCGAGAATGCCAGTGTGGAATGTGCAGAGAAGGAGGAAGCGGACGAGGCGAAGGCGGCAGAGGAGAAGACGGGCCAAATTCAAAGTGGATACTAGGTATTTAACGGACCATTTCGAACTAGCCGATGGCCCACACTACCAGCCACATGCCGTTGCTCGATTGTCATGCCAAAACTTGGAGCGTACGCGCAAATGTCGGGCTGCGGGATGATGAAGACGAGACCCTCCGGCGAGTGACGGCGGACGGCGTGCACGCAACGTTCTGACTGCTTCCTTTGCCTCTACACGTTGAGCGCGAAGCATACTTTAATGCCACGACGAAGAGTCGTGTACCCGTTCGTCAGTTCCAGTTCTCCGTTGCTGGCTACGTGGGCGTCGGCGAGCTTGACGGTAGGGGTCTGGTTGTTGACATCCGGAAGCCTGACTTGCCTCAAAAGTACGATCGGAGAACTGTATGAGACAGGGGTTGGGCCTGATGCAGCAGATACACCTCCTTTCAGAAGTAGCAGCGCCAACTACAGCATGTTCGCTACGCGTGCTCTCAGAGTCTCGCTGACTGTAACGGCGTTCTGTGCGTAAGCCCCGAGCCGCTGGCATCGGGGCCGATTTGGCACCTTTCACGTATTCAGAAGCATTTCGCGTTCATTGCGGTCGCGGTGAAGGAGGAAAATGCCCCGGAACAGGTGCTGAATCACGTTTGGTGTAATCCGATCGAAGACGAAGGAGAACGTGAGGGCGACGTAGCAAACGAGGAGCTCGGAATCGCGTGCTACTCCTCAAGACGTAGTGTGACAATGGAAGCATGCAAACCGAGAAGAGGTTGGGTATAGGACTACAGGAGGCGTGTGTGGCTGTGCAGATGGCGAGGTCGGCATGCCGCATACGCCAGTCACAAGAACAAATACGGTCGAAGTCTAGTCATGTCCGAAAGTGGGGGTCGGTTTTTATTGGCAGAGAATGGGTGTATGCAAGCAGCGCGGCTTACTCACGTCGGCGGGACATTAGAGGTGGAGACGCTGGGCATGTTCCTAGTTGTGAGCGGGGTAGTGGGCTTCCTGTCGGGAATGTGCGATTCTTCGCACATGTTTGCATGCCGGACGAAAATCAATCCAGTGTTAGCAGCGGCGCTGTTCAGGACGAAGAAGAATGCCGTTTGGTCGGACTATACTTCCGCGCCAACGCGCATCCTATGCACGCCGAGGTTAGATGAGAGGACCTTATGGCAGCTATGCTCCCGATAAGATACCACGTGTACTTCGAGCTGGGACGTAACCTTGTTTCGGACTAGGTATCCCACGAAATGCGAGGACTCTCGCAGATACCTGCCATTGATATGGTCCCTATCAGTGGTGACAACATTGCAAAAGCTCAGATGTCTGACGATACGGACGATAGGGACGGGATTGAGTCCAAAACCGCGGACGCGGACGGTAAAAGTATGGCACATGAAGCTCGTCAAGGAGATATTACTTTCGTGGGAGACTACTTAGAGGATTTGACAGCCGTTTGAACGACAAACAGCGAAGCTCAGGTAGCCATGCGAAGAAGTCACGTGGTACTGTAGAGCATACTACTCTTCAGCGTGACAGACGCGTACGAGAACTATCCACGGATAGCACTCCGCACTATACCGGACTAGAAATACTTCGCCTCCAACGTGACATTGAAAGCCAAGAAAAGCGCCGATATCGAGGTTTCTGTAGCATAAATAATTGGTTCGAGAGGAAAGAAAATTCTAAACGAGTGGGGCATCCACATTAATACTGGTTGAGATCTCTTCAAATGCAACTAAGATAGCATGAAGATGTACAAATTCGGGCTGGAGAGACTATATCTACCTTCTCATGTATTTTCACATGAACAACTCTGAGCTCCGTTCATAACTGAAATTTCATTGATTTTAGGATGAACTCATCTCTGAACCGCATGAGGTAGACGTGAAAGAGTTCTCTTCAACGTCGCCGCACGCCTCACCGAACTTAAACCCTTGTCATCATACGTGCAAGACCTACTCAACACCAGACGTCTACCCATCCCGTCCTGAGGAGTATGATTATATCGCGGCTGTGAGAAATGGAGAGTTTGCTGCACGCATCTCTTCCTCTCCCGCCCTTGGAGTGTAGATGCTCATGAATCTTAAGAAGACAATAGCTCGCATTGTACGATGCCAACTCAACTGTAGACATCACCCTAGAGTTGTACTTTGCAACATTTCATCGCGAACCACGCAGCGACAGATATACAAATTCGTGCGTGCATTGTAAATCAGTGTCCGCACGATATAATAGGCGGGCTCTCTTCCGCCAACATAATGCGAAGGACAGACGGACTATGTTTTGGGCTAGCTATATACTTCAACGCCTTTCTATCGGCATGTACTGATCTGATGCCGTTCATCAGTACTTACGCAATGTGCTACTTTTGACGCCAGTTGCGAGACGGCCTTAGTTTTCGTTCCGTAGTAGTTACTATATGGTGCGAGAAGTCACCAAATAGTTCTCCAGTTCATATTCTGCCACACAATG
The DNA here is from genome assembly GCA_032356245.1 of Endocladia muricata. Taxonomy (NCBI): domain Eukaryota; phylum Rhodophyta; class Florideophyceae; order Gigartinales; family Endocladiaceae; genus Endocladia; species Endocladia muricata. The sequence goes on from JAUKWC010097044.1 coordinate 25,380, forward strand.
ACGGTACAATTATGGAGAGGGCAATGTCTGATGAACATCATTGAGCATAATTTAGAGTTTCCTCAAGCTGCAGAATAAGCCCAGACCGCGTAGTGTTTATTAGAGCAGTGGACTGCAATTCTTGAGCAGATAGCTGTGTGTACTCAACGTTCGATGAAGGCTTCCCCACATCAGACAGCTTATAGGTCATTGCGCGTAATGCACGTACGTACGGCTAGGCAGACCTGCAGTGTACAGGAGAGTTTGTAGTACTGGCTAGGTGTGTTACCAGGTAACCAAATTCCGGTAGTGTATTGAGACATTTGCTGGGCCTGAAACTTCGAAATAATTATGGGTTGAAAGTCCGTGTCTCTAGGAGTAGCCGCCATGTTACGCGATCTTCCGATTTAAGGGTGCCACTGATGACAGCACTCCGTGGCATCCCAATAAAGGCAGTATGGGTAGGTGGTCTATTAGGCACCCAGCCGCGCTGGAAGTCCGCATTCGTATCCTACCTCTAGGTGTAGTACACGTCCGCTAGTGCATGACGCTCTTTTGTCGACAAAGCCAATAGCGTGCGTGTGTGTCCATTGGTAGGGACCTTCTTTCACCTCGACCACTCCCGCGTGCACGAGACTTGCACTCGGTTTCGTGATCGCGCGAGTGCTCGCAAACGGACCTACAGTATCGTCCTTCCTGAAAACAATAAGAAGGCTCCACCCGTGGAAAACGTCCTACCTCTCTGTTCTCTCACTTCTCCCGCCACCCCTTCTGCTTGCAGCCATCCTTGCCAGCCCTCTATATGAGCCGCAAATTTCGGCACTCTGTCTACTCGTCTCCCAACTCATACTCCCTTTCCAAACATGAGAAACAGTATCACTTCCGAACAAACCAACCGGCCAAGCTCGTCTGTACTTGTTAGCAAGGCTAACTCGGTCCGGAACCTCCTGTCCACTACCAGGACAACGTCCTTTCTGACGAGGCTCTGGGGCTTCCCACTTCCTTGCTCCCATTCCCGCCTCACCTTGATGCAGAACCGACCACCATCACGACCGACCTCCTCATACAATCTGTCGCAGATTCTCTCGCCAAAGTAGAGCGGATGGCTGCCCCGTGCACAGTTGATGAGATCATCTTTATGCTCACGCATCCCAACTTGTCTCTCATGCGCTTTGGAGACCGCATTCGCTCCCCACAAAAGAGTTACTCCGTCACACTCGCTGTAGTCTAGAAGGAGCTTTACAGTCAAGACTTCTCCGCAGCTCGTGTGTTGGACCACGGCGGTACGTCATACGGAACTTTCTACTTTCAGAGCTGCATCGAGATCCTGCGAAAGCAAGTAGCGCAAGCTAAAGCGGAGTCTTACTATTTCCGCTCTCGCGGTACCGCCCTGCAGAGCGACACGCAGCTCTTCGCGCATCCCGGGCATACTGA
>JAUKWC010097154.1:0-26781 GCA_032356245.1 Endocladia muricata
AAATTCCGATAAGCAACTTGTGCACCCTTTCCCCCCCCCACTCTGACCTGCACTCGGGCTGTGTACTACAGAATTTGCGCTTCGAAGTCCTCTCTGAGAACTCGGCAGGTTCCGAAGTAGTTGTGTTTCAGAATGCTTTTAATGGATCCACGTGAACAGAAGACAGCGTACGAGAACATGTCCTAAAGGGGCATTGCATAGCGATGCAATGAAATTGAGGAAGTCCTATGACGCGGACAGAACTGTGGGGGAGCAATGGAATCTTTTTTCATTTTGGTCGAAATTCATGAAGTGACAACTACTCCATCAACCAGGGCAGCGCACCAATATGAGGTTCAGACTTTACTCCCAAAACTACTGAGACATTTCAAAAATTACTCTTCGTTTCCTTCATGTTCGAAACCATGGACCTCCCGGACATGCTCCTCAAGACAATCTCTGCCAGTTTCGGGATGACAAATATAAACTTGGCGGCGAATATTTCGGAAACAACCTGAACATAAAAATTTCGATTTCTTCGTGTTCCTGCAGAGAGAACAGCGAGGGTGATAAGCCGCATTTGAGGAAGTTCCGTCGGACGACAGACGCCTGCGCATTGCGGGGGTCAGATGGACCCAAAACCCATCGCTTAAGACTATGTTGTCATTCGGGGTTCCAGCTGCAGACCTCCTACTAGCCTACAATGCTCTGTACATACCATTATCAATACGTCCGTCTGCCGATTGACAGTAGATATCGTTTGGAGTCAACAGCCGACTCTTTAGGCATCCCGAATACAGTCTCCACGAGTCAGCGGTGCAGATGGCCAGTAAAGAGGTATCAAATCTCATCGCTCAATCTTTAACCTCGAACTTCTTTTCCAAACCAAGGTCATTCTGACGACATTGGTTGTGCTTGTCAATCTCCGCGCATGTTCCGTAGTAGTTCTGGCCTACTTTCGGAATAGCAATCTCAATGCTTTCCAGGTGATGGTTTCCGTCACGGGACCTCCAACTCCCACGATATATATGTTGCCACTAGCTGATGCTGTCCCAGTAGATCCAACGACATATCGTCTATTCTGGTGAACCCAGATGATGGGCATGAGTTCAGGCTTATTAGTGGCCATTGTGCAGCGGGAACCATTCTTAGCTATTTCCTGTCGTCAAAGGAAGTCAACGAGATAGCCCCTTCTGGCTGTCTTGACAACACCAGTAGACTTCACGTCATCGTCAAGAAGCACCTTAGCTGTCTCAACCGACACGAAGTACGAGTCAGAGCAGGGGACTCTGTCTGTATGAAACCATGGTTCAACCAGTCTCAGAAGTACGGGGATACCATGGGTGTAGCTTTCCTCGTACTGTTGGTGAACATCATCGTCTGCTGATAGTGTCAGCTCGAGACTAACCATGATCCCACTGACAGCGCAACAAGCTGAATTTGACGTCACATCTACTTTCCGGCTTGCGATCGAGTGATATATAGTGTGGAATGCCAATTTAAATCCAGCCTCCCGCTAGCCCGCACCTCCTGGACATACTCCCATCGGCGCGTATGCGGTGAGACAGTCTTACCTTCGTGGCGCGATGATCATTAATTGCATCACCAAAACCTTTGACCAGAATTCATCTCGGATCCATAGTCTCAGCGTTGCTTCCAGCTCCTGTATATGCGACGCTGGTGCGTAGCTACTCGAAACTGCTACAACCCATTATGTCAAAAAATAGACGCGGATAGGAAGTACTCGTTGCTCGTGATATTGCTTCACAATTTGCGACAATTTCTGAATTGGTCTCTGATGACAATAATCCAGAATCCTGGAAAAACTTCAAGATTAAGCTTTGCTTGTTGTCTCGAAATACTTGCATTACAGTTCCCTCTTTGTCCACTCAATCATGCGGTTCAGATAATGCGGCAAAATCATGCACATAAAACAGTCAAATGGGGTCAGTGATACAGGGTAGGTGCTGGCATATACAATCTTGTTGATTGGACCAATCCCGTCGCAGGGCTTCGCGCAAATGAAGCCGTTCATTTCTAATTTGACTTTGACACGAGCCCACACTGCACCATTCACCTCGATGACTAGGCCACATGTATTTTGGCTTGTGCTCGTTGTGACATTATGACCCCCTTACTCCATACGTTTGACGAGGTCGATGTGACCACCCGATTCGTAACTACCTGGCTGATTTTCGAATTGTTCAGAGTGTTGAGAAGCACGATTCCTGTTTCAGCGTCATTTTCCGGACTGCTTCCTGCCCTGGTGTTTGTCAGCCGCAGTGATATGACCTTAATACTATCGGCAAGCTCCCAGCTCATTTTTACGTCAGGGGCATTTCTGCCGTTGACCTTGGGCTCCTTCACATCTCTGGCGGTTCCAGAGACTGTCTTCACCCTCCAGTTGGCACCATACGTCCGCCGACCCTTGGGGTCAGAGTTTACAAGGCGAGCGCGAGTAAGAACTTGCGATCAAACGATGCGACAGGGCGTCGGAAACGGGAGATATGGTTTTTGAAAATTGAGGACTCTTCGGGATATTCGGTGACATTCTCGCTCGTGCTGTCCGTGAAGTTGGACAGCTCTAGTGCAGCAATGCACACTCGTGGAAAATGCGCACATTACTCACACGTGTGCAAATAGATTACATTTGGTATTTTGATGATGCATAATTTGATTCAGGAGAGCCAATGAGAGTTTAGCAGCACACGCTTTTACAGCTCTGGATGTTTCCCGAAGAATCGAGAAATATCTAGAAGCCATGATTGGTGCGCTGGCAATTGCTAGAAATTAGAAATCGGCTGTTCCTGCCCATATGAGCCGATATTGCACCCAACTCGCTGCGCACAGAATATTTTAGGCAGTTTTTGCTCCTAGTGCATTTTCTATATAAGTGGGTGTTGTTAGTCGAAGAAAAAGTCATCAACGAACACAAAAAACTATAAACTATCGTTCAAACGGTCCTTTAGACCTTCCCTAGCCCAGTCATTCGTTTCATCTAGTGTCTATTGGACATCTAGTCTCATATGAGGTCAAATTGACTCATATGAGCCCAAATTTCGCGGAGATATTGAAGTGTCAAGGAAACGTCCACTTCCGCTGTTCGCGATATCTACTTGAAGGTCTTCAAGTTCTCTATTCTGGTAGAGTGAGTTGTAGAAGAACCCATAGAACTTTTTGCGCAGTCAGAGTTTTAGTGCAACGAAGTTGACTACCCTTTCTTTTGATATCATAGAAAGGGGTGAGATAAATTACACGTAAAACAACTAGCATACTTACGATACGTACTACATACTTTACATATGTTTGCGGTGATCAGATGGCCTCATATGAGGCCAGAGTTGACCTCATATGAGGCAAAACTCAATGTCCAATAGACACTAGCCTGTCAGACCTTTCAACACTACGGGGCATCGCTTGGGCAAAAAGAAGTTGAAAACAATTCGTAAAGATTTTATATTTCGACTTGAAAGTTGGCCTCATATGAGGCCAAATGTCCAATAGGCACTAGGTTGGAGACAGCCATGGACTCAATTTGAGGGACAGGTTGGTCGTTGCTCATGCATTACAGTATCTCTCTGCGTGAGATATTTACAGAATTGTACCTTGCCCCTCAAACTGAGAAAACTCGAACGGTACTGCAGCACTCTATAAGCTCACATGGCTTCGGTCAGTTGGAATATCCGGAAAGTGCAATCTGTACGACTGAATTACGTCCATTAAAATCCAAGCACCTGTTCATGAGAGGAAGGCAGCTCTCGATGATGACAACGGCATCAACGATACAGCTGATGAAAGTGCGGGGTATGGACCAAATGCCAATCCTAAAACTGCACTGCCCGCCACTCGAGCTACACAACATACCCTGAGTAGCCAGACAATACGCGAGTGTAACCATCGCTCTTGCAAGGAACTAGGCGGTTATAGTCAGGAAGCAACTTGTTTCCCTGTGATGCACTTGGATCTGATGATACTGGAGGCAGACAGTCCATTACGCTTGTCAATGTTCCGGGAGGTATACGTTCACTCATATCATCATCGGAGCGCAAAAGGTTAGTAATGTCTGTTAGTAGTGTCGGGCATGGAACGCGCTGTCCAGCGCTGGTTTCTTGGTTTCCGTTTTCCTTCCGAGCGCTCCAGTCAAAAGACCGCCTGCACAACTCTTGCAGATCCGGTTCTTCGTTAAAAGAACCTGCCGGTATGAGCGGAGGAGACATAGCAGTAGGCCATTTAGGTAAGGAGTCGCACCCAGATTTGTAGATCTGGCCTCCGCAACGACTTCCCCATTTCGATTTCGAGCTCGAAAATAGTGGATATACTGGAATATCTAGCAAATCATCGGAATCACAAGAGTTTGTACCATTTCTGGACTTGTCTGTAGGTTCAGCGCATGCATTCCAAACGCCGAAACCCCCTCCTCCCATCTGCTAAAGGCATCACATACAAGCGGGCAGTGATGGTCAGATGCCCGTAGCGCTGGATCCCGTAGAATAGTAGACGCTTTTCTTCGAGATGCCAGGTCTCACCATTTGAAATTGATTCTTACTATCGTCAGCTCCGTAGTTCGTCACCTGCACAATAAAGGTTTTTGAAGGTGAAATCACATTGAACTTGTAACATTTTCCAATATTGTAACTCGATTGAGGACCGTATGAACCGATGCCGAACAAGACTACCTCACCGCTTCGGTTTTTATGATTGTGCTGCGCCAGCGACATCAACTCCGAGCCAAAGGACCAGTCAACGCACATGTATTCGGATCCTTTCTGGTGTCCGTCACACACGTCAACAGCACCCACGCCATGCTCGATAAGAATACCGAGGACGAACATTCCTGTGTAGAAGAAAACTTGAGAAACCACAGCGTTATTCCTCACTCCCGTCTGGCACGGACGAGCCAGAACTCTTGAGAATCTCATTTCCAAAAATTTGCGCTTTGCGTCAGAACAGACCCTTCTTATCCATATGCACGCAAATCGCGGGCAATCACTATGCGTAGAATCGGTATTGAATGACCTTAAACCAGGGGGATGAGGTAGAGACCGGGATCGAGTCTGTGGAACCATTGATATAGAGTTGCTTGTCATTCTCTTCGCAGGCTTTGAAATCGCGTAAAGTCTTTCCAGAAAATATTCTGCTGGTCTATGTTACATGTGAGAGGGAGAATGCATACCAAGCACGATCTCTGTAATATGAAAATGTAGTACTTAAGAGCGTGGTAACTCGGCTTCTCACTGTGCATGGCTCTTACTATTCCATTTCGTATCTGCAAGTTTATTCTGGCCACCCACACTTACATATGACGTGACCAAGAGCCTCCAAATGTACAATTTACTCGGCTCATAGGTGTAGGAAGCATATCTGTGCTAGACAATCTTTTGAGAATACGTGTTCTCAGCTTGTGGTTTTCGGATACACTCCATGACTTCTGACCTGCTATAATAATCCGACCAAGAACCGGAAGCCTATATTAAAATGCTGATAATTACATACACTGTGTCCAAGGGATACGGATCGGGGGAATTATTGGTTGGTTTTGTAAAGGTTTAGGTGTTTCTTTTGAGAGTTGCGAGCTCGAGGCTATAAGAAACGAATGACTTAGCTACGCAAGGAAATGCTTTTTAGAACAGTAGAAAACGGTAGTTGATGGTGTTGGTAGATGTTTTTCTTTATCTTTCAAATTTTGCAAACTAAAAATAGTGCCGTGAACTATTTGCGCATGCATTTGTCATATGCACATGTTCCCGAGATACATCGTTGCACTATAGCAGCCTCAAGGTGTTTTTGTGTGGCCTGCATCTTCCGACATACTCCCCATACAGCAGTGCTTTTTGAGCTATTAGGGTGAGAGATGAACGCCGGGCAAGAAAGCAGGAAAACGGAAACTTGGCAACCTCGTCAGCATTGCACATCCAATTTAGCTGCCTCATGTCACGGTGACAATTAATTGGCCTCAGAAACAATCATCACTGAACGTGATAAATGAAGCGTGAGTCGGCAACGATGCTCTCGCTTGATTGCATCGTTCCCCGTACCGTATCCTCTGTCAACCGTCTGCATATCGCCTGTGACCACCAACTATGTTCACGGTTGCTGTTTGAAGCACCATAGGAATTTGTAGGCATTCACTGAATCGTCCAATTCGCATCCTTGTTTTGCAAGGGCGGTCACCACCCTGATGACCTATGTGTTCTTTCGAAAAGTTGATATCTTCTCCATTTTTTGGAACGCCATGCAACCCCTCTATACTTTTGACAGTTCACTGCATTTATGCTTGAGTCAGAGCTCGTTGTCTCCCGACGTCCTGTTTCCAGCAATGAGTGTTTTACGTGGGTGAGCCAAGTTCATTCTGAATTGTTATGACTTGAATATCCATTATTTTTGCTAATAAACTCACAGTTAGAAAACCACAATGCTGGTGTGCAAGGTGGGCACATCCATTCTATTTCATAGTGCGGCAATATCAGCTGTTATATCAGTGTTATTCCCGAGAGTGCGTCTGACGTCATGGAACCAGAACTTGCGCAAGCCATTTAAGGAACACGTATAGACACCTCTCGAGTTCAGCGCAGAGCTGCTCACAGATTGCTTGCTGCCCATGTATGTAGAGATTATTCCCCCTTTTCTGGTCCCTATGACCTGAACATGCACAGCCAGCTCCCAACGGATACCTCACAGGTCGAATCATTTGAAAACATTTACTACCGTTTCTGATTTCAATTTCTCTCGTTTTGACCTACGTCAGCACTTCACATCAGAATATAGACCCAGCAGTTTTGCAATTAATCACATATCGCTGGAATCATCAGTCTCTTGTTCGATTAGTCGGCTTGCACTGCAATGGTCAAAATCCAATTATTGTCGAAACCAGTAACAAAACACACGTTGAGCAGCGATTTGGAATGGCAGTCCGGAAAGCCTCTATGAGCGTTATGTTCAGAATATTCGTGCTAGCGTGGGTGTGATAGAGTCGCTGCAACTATCAACAATTTGATAACAGGTAAGCGTTGCGTTCTGACTTGAACAGCTCAGGATAGATTGTGTTGGGTATCTCCCACAGAGCGGACATAGATAAGTGGTGCAGCGATGAAATTTTTTCTTTTGCCTATTCGGCCGCAAAATCGACACGATTTTCTAGGTACGCGAGGAATTGTGCTCATATCTGATGCATCAGTACTAGCCATTCTGTCCCTCTACTTTATGGGAGAATAACTGCCGTGTTATGGTGTTTTTGTAATGATGATTTATCGCAGCACAGTTCTCTCAAAACAGACATAAGGCTGGAAAGAACGAGAACTTGCCTGAGAAAATTGGTGTTCCGTATTGAGGAGAAAAATTGCAAACGTTGTCGCTGCATGTATCGGAGAAACTAGACGTCCAGAGGCCGTCTACTAATTCTTCATTACGTTGGCATGTCCGAGTATTGAGCAATAGAAACCTATGCGAAGAGTACTGTACAGTGTACTTTCCTGCGCGAAAACGAATTCGTACTAATAACTGTAGTTAATTCGACACCCATGTGGAAACAATCTTGTACATGGTGTGTTGTAGCTCTACCATCAAACATATGGTAGAGGTACAACACTCTTAAACGCTAATGAAAAGAGGAAGGTTCAATTTATTTGTTGCGGTCATGATTTTGATCTCATGTAAGGCCAGAGTTGACTCCACACAAGGCAAAAGCCAATGTCCACCAGACACTACGATGTACTAAGGCGGAAGCTAGTGTCTATTGGACAGTGAGTTTTGCCTCATATGAGGCCAAAATCGCGACTACACGGAATTAATTGAACCATCGATTTGTTTTCAGATTTCAACTGTGTATTACCTCTGTTACCCCCTTGTGCTCCTGTCGCACTGAAGTAGAAAACTTTCTCCAACTGTTTTCAACTGCGACGAGTTAGTCCAGTGGTCTTCGGGCTACTGGAAGAGCATCTATGAGCGAGTTCGATTCGTGCTGAGCGCCTTTGCGCTTCGAATTCTTCTCTGCGGCCTCGAAGAGATTTCAAAGTGGTTATATTTCAGAACCTTTTTAAAGAGCCTCCTTGATTGGAAGAGGTATTCTATACCGATGCAAAGAAACCGGCTAGGTGTTAAGATGCCGATAGAACTGTTGGGAGCTGTACAATATTTTTTCAATTTTGGTCGGCAGTTAGAAGTTACAAGTACGATGTCAAACAAGATAGATCACCAACATGAGACTCAGGCTTTACTTCCCAAATGACTCAACACTCTCTAACAGTAATCTTAGTTTCCTTCACAGTCAAAAACATGGAACCCCTGGACGTGCTGCTTAAAGCAACCCCTACCAGTTCCAGGATGACAAACATAAACTTCTCGGCAAACAATTCGGAAGCAACTCCAACGTAAAGATGTGGATTTCTTCGTGTTCACACAAAGGGAACAGCGAGAATCATAAGCCGTATTTGATGGTGTCCCATCAGACAACAGGCTTCTGCCATTTGTCATAGTTAAATGGATCCCAAAACCAGTTTCGAAGTCCCTGTTGTCATTCTGAGTTTCAGCTGCAGACCCACTGCACGCTTGCAAAGCTCTGTTTCAACCATTACCAATACTTCCATCTACCATTTGGCAGTAGACAATGCCCAAAGTCAACAAATTACTCTTTCGACATCCAGAGTAGCGTCGAAAGTAGTCAGCAATACAGGTAGAGAGTAGAGAGTTGTTGAACATCATCCCTCAGTCTTTAATCTTGAACTTATTTTCCAGCCCAAGGTCATCCTAACGACAGTGGTTGTGCTTGTCAAGCAGAGAGACTGTTCCACAGTACCTCTTTGACACTTTCGGAAGGCAAATATCAATGCTTTCCAGGTGAAGGTTTTAGTCGTGGGGACTCAGTCTTTCACGATATATATTTTCACCATCAAACGTTGTCCAAGTGGAGCTGGCGAGGTAGCGACCATCCTTGTCAGACTACATAACAGCCACGAGGTCAGGATTATTGGCGATCATCGGGACGTGGGAACCCTTGCCAGCAATATCAAGTCGTCAAAGGTAGTCAGAGGGGTACCACTTCCTAGCCATCTTGTCAACATTGGTGAACTTCAGGCCGTTGGCAAGACGCACTTTACCTGTCTCAACCGACACGAGGTACGAGTCGGCTCAGAAGAATCTGTACGTGTGAAACCATGGTTCAACCAGACTGAGAAGTATGGGTCTGCCACGGCTATTGCTGCACTCGAACTGTTGGTGGACATCATCATCTGTTGAAGATGTCAGCTCGACGCGAATCATCATGCCACAAGCACCGCACCAAGCTGACTTGATTTCACATGTACTTTCCGGCTTCGAGTCGAGTGACCCATTCTGCGGCATAATAATAGAAATCCAGCTCCCCCGTAGCCTGTACTACCTCGACATACTCTCATCGACGCATATGCGGTGAGACGGCTTGTCTTTTGTGGTGCGATGATCACTAATTGCATGACCGAAATCTTTGACCGGGTTCCATCCCGGACCCATAGTATCAGTGCTGCTTCTAGCTCCGGTAAATGCGGTGCAGGTGCAAAGCAGCCGGGAAAGAGTACGACGCATTATTTCACGAAACCTTGCAGGCAGCAATTACTTGCTGTTCGAGACATTGCTGCACGATTTGCGACGATTGCTGAAATGGCCTCCTGTGATCATAACTAAAGTCCCTAAAAAATGTAAAACTTCACCTTTGCTTGTTGTCGTGAAAGAGTTGCGTTACTATCCATGTTTATCCATACAGACATCCAGTTCACATGGAGCTATGGCATCATCCACATGAAGTAGTCGAATGAGGTCGGTCATGCAGGATAGGAGCTCCCAGACACAATCCCGTCGATTTGACAAATCTCTTTCCAAGGCCTCGTGCAGATGAAGCCGTCCGTTTCCAATGTGACTTCGACCCGAGTCCAAACTGCGCCATTGACCTCGACGACTAGGCCAGATGCATCTTGGCTTGTGCTCCTTGTGACATTGTGACTCTCTCCATCCATGCGTATGAAGAAGGCGATGTTAATACCTGACTGGGAACTGCCTGACTAAGTTCCAAATTGCTCAGAGGTCTAAAGAGCAATTTGGGCTCCTACTGCAGCGGCATTTTCCGGACTCTCTCATGATTTGAAGTTTGTTAGCCGTATATCTAGGGCCTCGATACCATCGCCAAGTTCCCAGCTGACGTTGACATCAGTGACATTTCTGCCGTTGACATTCGGCTTGTGGACATCTCTGACGGTTCCAGAGACTGTCTTGACCTTCCGGTTGGCACCAAACATCCGTCGACAAGTGGAGTCAGAGCGTACAGGGCGAGTGCGAGTATGAGCTCGCCATCCAACGATGCGATGGGGGTCGGAACCGGGAGACTTGGTTTTTGATAATTGAGGACTCTTCGCGATATTCGGTGGAATTCTCGCTCTTACTGTCGGTGAGGTCGGACAGCTCTAGCCCGCCCCACCTTCCAACACTACGGGGCGTCGCTTGGGCAGAAAGAAGAAGTTAGAAAAACAAAACGTAATGATTTGATATTTCCACTTGAACGTTGGCCTCATATGAAGCCAAATGTACAAGAGACACTACGTACAAGGCTAACCCGTCGAATCTCCTCTGGAACATATAGGAAGCCCAGGCCATTATGATTATACACTGGTGTGAATTCGAAAGACATGAGGCAGTCCAGCACGGCAGGAAATGTACCCGTGTCCCAGGTTACGGCGGATGGTTTCTTTAAACGCGTAATACACGGTCATGGTGCGAGATAGTATAGCTGTAACTACTAGGTTCTCTGAGTTTCTCCAGATTGCAAAGTTTTCAGTGCATAGTGGTTATTTGCGTGGATGATCTGTGCAGAAAAGATGTTAGCTCTTTGCCGTGCAAAGCTACTTTCTGTGGATGGTTGTTTGACCGCAGAAGATTTGTACAGTTTCTAGCGGTGGAGTTGTTGATCATGCCAAGAGACAATGATATAATGAGAAATCCAATCATGGGGAGAGTAGCATGGACCAGGTTGTTCAAACACTCCTGACAAAACAGCCCTCGATCTATAGGCTCAGAACGTAAATATCACTGCAAGGAAATCGTGTCGTTTCTTTTCAAGGCTGGAACATTCACTAGATGTAGCATCACAGATGCGAGGTCCAAGCCATTGTACTGGCCCTCATGAAGCAGTCTTCCTCGGTACAAATATTGACAATTGGTATGAGTTCTTCCAATAACGGCACATCGTGAGGGGAATAGAACTCGAAATAGCCAGGAAAAACATCTTCACAACAGTGTTCACTTCCCAGGTCTAATTCACTGTTCTGTGTGCATCCCAGAACCCGGGATATCATAATAGGGAAGTACTGTCACTGTGTGCAATTTAGGTTCCTTGTCGTAAGCACAAGCAAACGTACATCAGCCACTTCGAAATATCGAAGACGAACTATTGCTGGAATTGGAAGCGAAGGCTTCGGTATACCGTTAGTCTGGAAATTAGGCAGCTACCGAGCCATCAAACACTAATTTGTAATGTTATGAGAGGTCACAAGTGGGAAAGCTGATGGTTAGAGTGATGGATACTACTGGAGGGTATGTTTAAATCGACATGTTCTCGGGTGGGAGAATATTTCCGGGAATAGGATGGATATGTGAGTTATGACTATAGGGGGAAGGGAGAACCTGGTGTATTTCGCCAAATTCATGCACGAAACAAATGGGAAAGCGACAGACAAAGTTAGGGTGGACATGGACAAGAAACTGTTGTCGTCTGGCAACACCTTCCCGCATTTCCTGGCCAATGCGCCGCTACCCTCGGCCACTTTTCAAAGTTTTGGCAATGTTTCTGTCATACTCGGAAGCTGGCTCTTCCGCCTTCGGCAACATCATCCTGGTGTACTTTTGTGTCGTATAATTAACTACGAATATACTCACATTACCCGGATCTATTGTCAGAGAGATGTAGTGATCCTACTGAATCGAATAAGCTGCACAGGCGCCAGGCTGCGGCACCGCTCCCCAAGGACAGGGATCGTACAATTTTCTCGCCTCGTTCTGGGCGAAAATGCACACGATCCCAATAAACAAAACCTCTCCGGTTTATACCGGAATCTACGTCGTCAATGAAGCACCCTGCTGACGCTCGGTCTACACGCCCTCGCACTTCTCAACAAGCCTGGTTCGGTGCATAAAGCGTCTCGCGCGCGCGACAGAACCCGAGGAATCTGCACGCACAGCTACCTGGATGAGCCTGACACGGTTATACTTCTGGAAATATTATACCAAATGATGGCCGTAGCTGTCATCTCGACGCAATGTACAATTCACGTCTTTTCTAGACTCCGTCCCTGTCAGACTACTTCTAGTGAGAAGGAAACGCGTTCTTGACGGGCTGGTCCTGCAAGAAGTTATTGTCACCCTTTTGTGCTGTGGGTGTCCGAAACAGTTAGCATGAAATCCCATTTCGTCTCCAGTTAGTTGTACGCGACACTTTTGTATGGCTTGCTATCGTGTCGCTTCATGTGACAACATCATTATTGTGAAAGAAGGTTCTCGCTTTTTCGTATAAGATCGTTTTTTTTGTAAACAGTCTGACCAGATCCTACCATATGTCTCGACGGAAGAATATAACTTCCTTGTGGTGCGAGGGCACCAATATGTATGACTTGCTGTTTAAAATTGTCTCACGTTGTACGCAACCTCACAAAAAATTGAGATTGTGGGCTGTGCGCCCCCCTACCAACCTTTACTCTCATCTACAAAACAACGCATATCACACGTTTCTATCTCATGTATCGTGCGTTTCGGAGGGCATACGACTACCTCATTTGGGCATGCATCAGCCGGAAAGAATAGTTCGAATGGTACAGCTAGAGAATGGAAGCCGAGCGATGGGCAGAAGTATTCATAAACGTTCGGACGGGTAGACCACATCATCATGATTGAAGATCTCACTATATCGGACTGTCGAGCATATCTGGATTAGAGCTACTGTGAACCGAAAGGTTGGAAATAGCGATATTGACCTGTCTCTTCTACTTCTATTGGTGATTCAAGACTTCACTCACGACAATATAAAATATAATGTGACCAGAATTGCATCCTGCGACCAACGCACTGTGAGGATGGACACACAAAAGGTGATTTCACGACACACGGAGTTGCTCAGGTTCTCTGTCTTCAAGTAGTACGAAGTAAAGTTTCCAATAGAGATTGGCTGGCCAACAGATGACGTACGGATGTCGATGCAACATAGCAATCAGTAGACAGCTCCCCATTCGGTTCCGAAGTGTAGTCTCGTTGCGACTCTATCCCATTCGACCGCGAAGACGCCCGGCTTAATCAAAGCAACCTTCCACGTTTGCGCCATGTTATGGCTTTGTGGTTGTCACTTGTGCTAACTTGATTACAGGTGAGACCAAACACGATTACTGGCTGTTAGCAACCAAACTTCCGCTGTGGCGAAGTTCAATGATACTCGCTGAAAGGATGCATCTGTACGGAATTTACCGCGTTGGACTAGTGGATAGCAATACATCGACGTTCTCAGATCAGAGTTCGGGTATTACCCTAGAAAGGAAAAGAGTGGGCTAAACCTGAAGGTGCCATTAGCTGATTAGGTTAAATAGAAAGAGCAGTGAGATTAGGCCGAAACATCCTCAAGCTCTGCCGGCTCAGTGCTGCCAATTCCAGTTGTGTGCAGCACCATCTTCCGGCTAATCACCTTGATTTGGGCTCGTGTCGTAGGAGAAATCCCGAGTTTACTCATGGCACATAACCTACTCTCAGGTACATGCCCTGGTTACAGTCGTCAAATTGTCTTGCGCCACTCTCCTTGTACGGCAGTACTGAGAAGAAACAGCGAAGTGACCCTCGATAATTTCTTCTTTCGACCACGAGCGAGCAACAAGCTTATCACCAACCGAGATTCATGCACTTCTTTATTTCTGAATCAGCCACGTCGTCAATATCCATCGCCTTGGTTCGCCAGTTGCGTCTTTGCTGGTACGGGAAGAGCTGGTTTGGTGTGCCAAGTGCTCCTCGTACACCACACAAGTACCCCGCACTTTGATCAGTAGTTGACCACATGTCATACCGCTCAATCATACTCGCTGCATAGACAGCGGCGGCGGGTGGTCAAGAGAAGTGGGGCTAAAGTTCATTAACATACCTGGCTGCAATTGTGCGGGTACTACTAATTTCACTCCTAGTTCTCGCCTCATAGCAATTGTGGCGCCCATCCCCCGCCTAGTCGACTCTTCGCAGGTCTCCTGCTTCTGGAACGAGCATGAATAAGATCAGTGGACGATGGAGACCAACCTGGCCAATGTTTCGACTTTGATTTCGCACGGAAAACACGAGCACGCTAGGCAAAGCAGTGTCTAGAAGGCGCAGACACTGGCCTTGCCATGCAGCCCAAGACGGTGTTCATGATGGGCTCAGCAGCAAAGTCCTCAGTTCTCTTCTTCGCGAAGCGTGTATGGTAGCCCTTCTGGCGATTTTGCAGAACTCTTTGAGGGTTATCATCTCTCTTCAGGAAGAGGCCCACCTCGTTGAGGTCGAGGCCACCGACGAAGATTTTGGGAAGCTTACATTCCCCACTTCCGTACTGCAGAAATCCGTTGCAACCCAGGCCTAGGGCCTTGCCAGAGATCTGGACTAGCTCCATACATGCATCGAAGAGCTTTGACGCGGACCTGTAGAAAATGCAGTGCGGAAGTTTCCGTCGCGGGCTAGGTGTTTCATGAACTTCTACGACGAACTGATGAACAAAAGAACGACTCCAAGGCTCCTTAGAAAAAGATGGGCAGCGTCCACATGCGTGATGCTGAGGTTTCTAGATGTCCAGCTGTCCGAGGTCACGTCGCCCAGCACTTCGATAAGGCATAAGTGCCGGAGGAATGCCCTCACTACACGTACGTCGCGATGACAGGCAGGCGGCTCGCTTTCAGCACCGAAGTGGAAGCAGTCATTGCCTCCCTGCTTTCGTCCCGACTCATAGACAACGAGCCCATGTCGTTATCAAAGGTGAGAGCTTATGTTAAGTAGATGGTAGGGATACGGTAGTGAAAGAAAGATCTTTCGATGCGCACACATCCCACGAAGGTGTTATCCAGGACCATGTCGGACACGACTTTCGAGTCCATCATGTTCCTTCCATCCATCCGGCGGAAAACGCGCATATGCAAGCGCTCGTCAGCCCACGCCATGTCATTGTTTCTTTATCTCAGGCTAGGGACCGCTACGCGACCATGACAACGGTCCACTGTGGCACAATTCTGGCCCCCACGCACCACCACACAGTCTCTGGTGATTCTGTGAGTGATATGCAGCAGCGTGGGACTGTCGCAGAGCCGTATGGAGATCAAAAGGACGGCAAGATCGTACTTCCAGCTACACTCAACGATATTGGCCTGTGCATAATTGGTGATGGCGTCGATGGGTTTTTCGAAAAACGTACTACGGAGGTATGGTCTTCGCGATGTATGCGTAGTACTCCGTAGAGGCATAGTCAACCTTCAAGAATGTGAGACATGACACTGGCTCCCCTTTCGCTTTCGAGGCAGCCGTGTCAGATTCGTCACCTTCGGAAATCTCTGGGCGTAGAGGGAAGTATGGAGAGGGGCTCACCTGGATTGTGACGTCCCGGCGCAGGGGTCCTTGGGGGACGAGTCGGACTCATACAGTTACGCGCGCGGCTTGAGCACGACCTCCGCTACGGTCGACAGTCACGAATGTAGCATCAACTGTACAGCAGGCTGCAACAAGAACTCTCCTTCACATATGTTTCTCTTTTCCGAAAAGCTAATATGAACATCTGGTTCACCCCTATGTATGTGGCGTGCAGAGGTTCATCTTCGAAGTAGAGTGGATATAGCGTCAGAGAAGTTGATGGTTTTCGAACTTTGCATACATTTCCGTTGTTCCATTTTCTCAAGCACTGGCTCTCCGACTTGGGCTAGGCCCACAGCACTACTGCAGCCGGAATGTACACTGTGTACAAGCGGCATGGCCTGTGGCCGACGTTGTCAGCCACCGATACGACGGCGTGCGCTTCTACCCCACGCGCTGCACTAACCCATGTTGCCCACGTGTGCGTGCTAATTTGTATGTGCTTTGAATCACTTGATTTGATTTATTTATCATTCCATACCACGTGGCAGTGTAATTTCTCGTTATAGTTGTAATAATTAGTGGCAATTGTAAATTACTGGCACGGATGAGCCGCCGGCGTGGGACTTGGCATGTATATGTATGTCAACGCTAAGTCTTATTGTAAACTAAGTCCCCGGCAGGGGGGTGGTTGACTCTAAAGCGTACGAGGTTCCGGCACTCGTCCGACGGCTACTCATTTCCTTCCCCCGCTCCCAGTTCCGTTCAAGCGAGCACCTTGTCCCTAGCGGTACGCCATATCGCTACGAGCGACCGTATCGGGATTTTCCCGGGAGCCCTCAGACCCTTCTCGATGGGACTTTACCGCATTTGTCTCTTGACGCGCCGCGCTGGGCTACTGCCCTTCCTAGTAGACTCGCAGTGCGCGCCTACCAGAACTAAAGTTCGACTGTTGGCTATGCCCTCCGCATGCCCAGGGAGCATTCCACAGCTCGGTACTTCGTCTGCATTTTCGGAAATGGAATCGGACGTCTACCGCGTGCAGTAGCGTAGCAAACCTTTCACCCGTACGGCACAATTTGGAATGTCATGGAATGTTGACTTCCGTTGCATCCCGAAACGTGGAGTTCGTGTAGTCCGGCGGTATTTCGCAAGGACGCCGACTTCCAAAAAACAACTATTTTGAATTGCCGCGTCCAGTTAACGCCCGCATCCACTAACCACACTTCATTTCCTGGTAAAACACCCAGGCCGTAATTCGAATTATGTTGTATACTGCAGTTCCGCTTCTCACCTTACGTATCTCACCGTCACATGATGACCTATAGCCTACCTCACGTGGATAGACTAACCTTGGATCTTTCATACTCTTCGTTGCTTTCCGACGGATTTCTCGCCACTGCATTGGAGACCACTATGCGCAATATGCGCCATCTACGACTCTAGGAATCTGAGCATTATGCTCGGAGATGTTTGGGTGCACTGGCTCACCCAGAATCTTGGCGACGTTATATGGCAAGAGATGATGTGAAAAACTCTGTGCTCATTTCTCGGGCAGTATTGTAAACATATTGCAACCCAACAAAGACTAACTTGTGATCCCCGTCAGGCATGCCATATAGTACGAGTGCTGCTGGACGGCGTCAGTGTCGTGCGTGCCGAACATAGGACGTTTAAAGGTACGGCGGCGCTCAGATGTAGTGGCTCCGTCCTTCGCGATGCGTTCATGTAGTACAACCTGCTTTGTGCATCAACCTTCCACACGTTAGCAATGCGCGCACGAATCCACATATTTGGCACAATGTGGGTTGCGCCGAACTGTTGCCCATTGCAGCGCGGAACTGAGGCCTACAGTCTAGTCGGCACCGTTTCATACGAAACGAGTTTCTTCGTACACTGTACAGCCGCGTACCGTTAGAAGCTCGTGGAATATACAGACGCGAATAATTCACTCCACCCTTGCTGTAGCCGTGCTACAGTTGACCCGTGCAGAACGGGAGGCACACGCTTCTCGTGTTGAATACGGCTTACACGTAGCACACCAAGCGTGGAAACAAACTGAACCTCGAGTCGACGTCAGAGATAGGCTATACACGTGTATCTCGTGGTGTTGGAAAGTACGTTATTTGTAAGGTCGGTGGGATGCCGCTAGTGACAGTGGTTGAGATCTGCACATGTGAAAATACATAGCCTGATGGATGTTGTTTTTCAGGTTAAGATTCGCACATCCATCTGCTGATGTGTTTTCACATGTGTAGATCTGAGCTCGTTTCACTAGTGACCCCCACCTAGTCTAAATTTTCAGTACTTCTCAAACCCCTTTTTTCTGCTACAGCGGCATCAAAATCGCACACTTTTCTGGATGACCATTCTTGTGGCTGAGCCCAAGCCTTTCTCAGCGGCCATAGTGTGGCCTGCTCGCCGGAACCGGTTCTCAAACTGGTATGTTCTGTTTAAGTCTGTTTCACTTCACGCTATTCAGCCACTTCATCGTATAGCTACCTATTCTTTCTCACTACTTGTCGGGACGGCAATCAAATCCTCGGGTTCATCGCAGTCGAAACCATCATTTCTAGAAATAACACCCTCTGCTCTACTACTCCCGTCCGCGTCCGAGTCTACAAACCCAACCACGTCCGCGTCGTCCCCACTGTCCGATTCCTCAACGTTTTCACTCCTACGACCAACACGGTTCATTTCACTGGCTGGAAACTGCGGTAGCCCTCTCAGTGCGTAGAGCACCTGTTCCGGCACACCTTTTGCTTCTGGCATAAAGAACAAATGGTACAGTACCGTCAACTCATCCGCAATGCGGTCCTCGTGCCCAGCCACGGAGTGTGTGATGTGCCCATGCCCGAAAAACACAGAGTTAGGCGGCACAATGATAGTCTTCATTTTAAACGACCCCGCTGCTGCCACCTGCTCGCTCCCCTCCCTGTATGCAAACACGTGTGAATAGTTACACACCCACAACGGGAAGCACACTGCCCCGGTCATGATTGCGAAAAAGCCCAGCGTCTCCGCTCGCAATAACTTCCCAAAATCGTTGTGCGGCGCATGCAGCGGGCAGTCCTTCCCAGTAACCAAGAACCGACCCCCCGTCTTAGGCATGAACAGCTTCCTCCCAGATATTCTCCTCAGATTGACGTTGGCAGCAAGCTGACCAACCCACTCATCTACCTGCGCAAGCTTTCGTGGAGCACATATCATTTCCCCCCTCGACTCGCAGGCTTCCATCACCAGGCTCCGTGTACTGGAGTAGCGGGCGATTCCCACCTGCCGGTTTGCTGCCTTCGCCTCGTCTTCTCCCTCGTTGACAATCGCGTTCCGCCAGGTGTCATTCGGCCCCTGTCACAGTGCATTCTCCCCGGGGAATGTGCTCCTAATCAATGACCACAGCTTTTCAAGGAGGGAAAGCTCCCACTTGAGCGTGAACATCAGGTTCTCGACGCTTCCGCGCGGAATGCAGCCGGAGTCAGCGAAAATCTGAAGGCACGTGTCGCCGAGGTGCTGAAACTCACCTTTTCGCCTCTCAAAGTAGGCATATCCTTTTCCATAATCGTCACACCCGTATGCTACGTTCCTCCGGAAGTGTGTCTTCGACCGGTTGGGCTTCCAGATGTCCGAAACCACATCGATACCCTCGAGCTCGGAAAAGCACACGTAGCTCCCCACGAAGAGCCGGAGCCCATGCATGGCTACGACGTCCCTCATGGAGAAGTACAAGTGCGCCCGGTGCTCAATGGGTATGTGAATGGGAAGTAGCGAGAGGATGGGGTGCAGGTGTTTCGCCATCCACACTCGCGACTCTTCTTCTTCAAGATCTGGCGGGCCGACATATGCCACACTTTCCGTCGTGTCGGGTGCCTTTTCAAAGACCACGGTCTTTTCTGCAGTGCCAATCGGCAGCTGGTTCGGAACCTCGTCGTCGAACATTTGCGGCGCACCGTCACGTCGGCCCGTTACCTCCTGGGCCGCCTTGGTCTTCTGACCGACGCTTCGTCTCGACTGCCCTACTGCCCTTTTCACTCCACCAGGTATCCCAGACTGCACAACCTCTGCAAGTCGAGGTGTAGACTGTGGGGAGGGTGCAGCCGTTCCCTCCCTGGCAAGCACTTTTGTCGCGGGCATCACTCCTGGGGGCTTCCGCGGACGGACTGCGGGCTCAAGTACAGTCGCGTGGGAAGCAGGAGCACGCCGGGCAGAACGGCGTCACGCGGGCCGGGGCGGTGTGCTTGCTGGGCCATGGAGAAAGGTTCTCAGTTCCCTTATTCCCAAAGCGCGTAGCGCGGGACTTGTTGTGCTTCTTCAGATCTTCTGGAGAGTCGCTGTCTCACATGGAGACGAGGCGCATCTGGATCAAATAGAGCTCTTTGATGGAAATTCTGAGGAGTTTCGATTGAGCAATCTCAATCCTCAGAAAGTCGTCACAGCTCAAGCCCTTCCCCGTGGCATACTTCTCAAACAATTCTGGGCAGACTTGGAAAAGCTGGCGCGCGCACGCGTAGAAAGTTTCAGATCCAAACTTTACGTCGCGGTCCCCGTTGCTCATGAACGTCGACGCGGAAGTCATTAACAGAGCTACGAGTCGAGGAATGTTTGACCAAAGATGCTGGTCATCAAGGTTAGTGATGCCGATCTTCTCAGCGGTCGAGGTGTCGAATGTCAGGACGGGCAGCTTTTCTACGAGGCCTGGGTCTCGGAGAAAAATCTTCGCTACGCGTACGGAGCGGCGGTAGGCAGACTGGCCGGTTGCTGGCAGTAGAATGGCCTTGTTCATTGCTTCCCCAGTTTCCTTCTCTGAAGATCAGTGGGCCCATGTCGTTCTCCACGGCGAGGGCATGCATGAAGTGGATGACACTCATGAGGTATGGAAAGAACGACTTGTCGATGCGTACCAGCCCCGAGGAGGTGTTCTGCTAGGACGCGTCGGACGTGATTTCCGTATCCTTCATGTCCCGTCCATCCTTTCGGCCGATACAATGCACGCCGAGACGCTCGCGAGCCTATGCTGTGCCGTTCCTTTCCTCGTTCAGGCTAAGGATAGCTTGGCGGCGATGAAGCCTGTCCAGCGTAGCACACTTCATACCTTCGCGCAAGACCATGCCCTCCTTGATGGTCTCGTCAGCGATATTCGGTAGCGAGAGATTGTCGCACCGTCTCACTGTGACCGACATGACTCCAAGGTCGTACTCGTAGCCGCGCTCAGGCTTGCTGGTCTGGGGGCCATCGATGGCGGCGTCTGTGCTTCTGCGAAGAACGTACTGTGGCTGTATAGTCCGCGCAATATACACAAAGACCTCGGTGGACTCGTAGTTGGACCTTGAGAAAGTCCGGCACGACACCGGCTGCTCGTCGACCTCCACACCAACCACATTGGAGCCCTCACCGTCCCAGCTCTCTCGTTCTACAGGGCGTTTGGACGAAGGGCTCGCTTGGACTGAGGCACCCCGGCGCAGGCGTTGCGTAGTGGCTACTACAATAGAAACGCCTGTACGCCCGCTTCGGCCTGTAACTCCTCCCCCGTCGCCGCCGGCTGCGATTCCGGCTCCGACTGTACCCCAGGCTTAGGCTCGATGGCTGACATGAGCGGGTTGCGGGTGGTGGTCGTGATGGGAAGTGTATCGGTCAGTTCAGAAGTACGCCACTTGCGAGCAACTACCAATCATGGGACTTCAGGAGGATGGATTTTAGAAGGGGAAGGCGGAGAAGACGAGAGAGTATCCGTGTGCGCGGGAGGTTGCACGGGTGACGGTAGAGAACAGAAAGATTGAGAGAAGAAAGTGGTAGCACGGGAGGGGTCCGTACACGGCGGCCAGGAAAGGTTGAACGTGCACGGTTTGCGGCAACTATTGTCGCGCACAGAAAGAAGCAATTCTGAGCAGGCGGCAATAGCTGCATTTCACGTTTGAAAAGCATGCAATTTATAAGGTCGGTGGAGTGTCACTGATGCCAGGGGTTGGGATCAGCACATGTGAAAATGCATTGGTAGATAGATGTAGTTTTTCAGATCAAACTTCGCACATCCATCTGCTCATGTGTTTTCACATGTGTAGATCTCAGCCCCTGTCACCAGTGACACCCCCCCCCCGCACCTTAAACAATCTACTTATTTTTCAAAGTTTCGTGAAGATGGCGCCACTGTTCGTAGCTACTGTTACGGAACAGTGACGTGAGCGTTTGGGAGGATATTGTGTTCCTGGCCGCTGCTCTCCCTCTCCGCGATACAAATGGCGCACACCTACTCCAACAGCACCACACCTCACACCCTGCTGATACCGATTTATCGACGCGGTCTCCCCTGCTTTGCATACTTGGTCCTTGTCTCTCCTCCCTCTGCTTCGATCCACGTGGTTATCCTTGCTTCGACTGCGACGCTCTGCTCCTCCCTCGTTGCCTCCCCATCATTCTTGGGCTTCTTTCCCTCTTCCGTTTCTCACCACACTATAACCATGGCGCCGACTGAACTCAGCCGGCCCGGGACAGCCGGCAAGTGCTTGCCTGCCTTCATTGCCGTGCTCTCCTCGTCCGCTCTGAGCGCAAAGTTTGACCTCACGAAGTTCCACATGTCGGTTTTCTTGCACTTTGTCATCGCAGCAGACGACAAGGCCTCGATGGCTACAAAACCAATTGCAGCAGTGACGAGCGAGCAGCGCGAGCATGGCGACGACCTCCACACTTCTATCGAGAGCGACAATCCGGTCTCTCGCAAGCCGGGCAGTGAGCAGATGACGCAGATAGTGCGCGCAGCGCTCTCAGTCGTCTTGTGGACCCAGAAAGACAAGAGGATTGGGGAGATCGTGGAAGTGGCGCTGAGGCAGAAGAAGTACGGGGTGTCACTTATTGCTGGCACCAAGTTCAATGCCTCCAGGGTCAGCTAGTATCGGGAAGCAATTTTGCCAGGAACCTTCTCTGTTGAC
This sequence comes from Endocladia muricata, assembly GCA_032356245.1. Taxonomy (NCBI): domain Eukaryota; phylum Rhodophyta; class Florideophyceae; order Gigartinales; family Endocladiaceae; genus Endocladia; species Endocladia muricata. Next base: position 22,473 of record JAUKWC010097154.1, read on the forward strand.
CGCCCCAGAACTTTCGAGGTTCTGGTGTTCTTCGAAGCAATAAACGTATGCAACTCGAGGCGCAGCAGCAGACGTTTATGCGGTTTGAAAAAGATAAATCTGACCGAGAATCGTCTCGCGCTTGCTGTGCAGCTGCTATTTTGGGCGTGGACGAAACTGGCGAAGGCAGTGGGAGTTTCGGAGTGCGAGACGTTAGTCGGACCTTACCTTCTGGTTCGTCCCCGCGTTCAGCACTTTGTGGCTTTGGAGTCACGGGCTGATGATTTTGCATTCATCACGCAGGAGACCACGCTGCAAGGGAATGGGGTAGCAAGTGTAGAGGCGAATACGAGCAGTACAGTAGCCTGGGGACAAACTGCTGAGAATGAGGCGGCAATTCGGGCGATTACCAGTCTGTTCCTGTTGAGCTTGAAGGCCATCGTTACAGATAAAACTTTGTACGATGTCAAGCACTACAGCAACTGGCCGTATCCGGACCGCTTCGATTCGCTCGACGACCACTTGCTAGGGGTCTTTCCCGACTTGAGCGCGGATACCCAGAAGGCCTTGCGGCCTCAATATGAAGCGCCTGAAGATGATGGCGCCTGTTCAAAGATTAGCGAGGTGGACTCGGAGCTGTCGGATGCCGATTCGGAAGACGCAATACCGTGTCGTCGCCGGCGGGTGACAATGTCGAGCACCACGCTCAGTGTGCGGCTATCCGCAAAGCCTCCTCGTTCTTCACCTTCCCGGCTGAAAGAGGAGATAGACGTGGAACTGGAGGGTAGCGACAACGAAATGGGGGATGTGGTGGCACACAGTCGTACGGGGCACGCTAGTGAGGCTTTCCAGTCCATTCTCAACCCATTAGTGCCAGAGCCGAACGACCCCCTTCGTGAAGCTCCAGAACGAGCCAACCGTATTAGGCTGTTTCCACCGCGGCAGGAGGTGTCGGAAGAGTCGCTCTCCGAGGACAATCCATCGCCGGACCTTCTCACGGAGTTGCTCGGCGTGATGTGGTCGGGCTGCCGTGTCCACAACTGCAATTTCCACGACCTCCTCGATCATCACGCTGACGACTCGGGTGAGTGCCTGGAGGGTAAGGTTCAGCTGCTGTTGACGGACCCTCCGTTCAACGCCAGAAGCGAGTGGAGTGCGGACAACTCTGCGCATAACGTCTTCAACCACAAGCACATGGACGCCTCCATCCCAATATTCGTCGCAATGCTTGCTGAAACCGGCCACGGAATCATTTTCTATAGTGGTCTACAATTCGGCACGTTGCTTTCGCGCCTCAAGCGTTACAACCGAGAGGTGTACGACGAGGCGAGTGATGGGGCCAGTGCGTCGAGGGGGAGGCGGCAGAAGGACTCTGTGTTTAACATTGGGCACCAGCCGATGGTCACTGTCCAAGCTCGAGGTCACTACACGCAAAATCTAGGTATAGAAGGATGTGGCCACGCCTCAGTCACGCAACGGGCTATTCACTTCTGGCGAAGGAATGTGCCGCTTGAAGTGCAGTTCGTCCGGGTATGCTACGAAAGCAACAGGTATGTGCAGTCTTCGCACGCAGCCTGGACGAACAGTATGGATGCAATCCAGAGGTTGGAGCCCGCAGAGGTGGTGAGAAGAGCTGACGAAGGGATTCGTATGAAGATGCTTCGACCTGAGCAGAAGAGCATAAAGCACATGAGCGAGCTGGAGTTGGAGTATTCGACACCGGGGGACCTCGTGGTGGACTTGTTCAGGAGTACTTGCGCGACTGCAAAAGCATGCCTAAGGCTTCCGAGACATCGTCGTTTCGTGGGGTGGGACATGAATGACGACTGCGTTAATCAAGCTCTACCGAGCTTGTTTAAGGCGTTTTGAGAACGCGTCGTGAGCATGGCGTGCGACATTGGTGGCTCTCCGCGGGCAGTGGAGCTTCCCACAAAGTACATGACCCGCGTGAAACGGAATGTGTCTGCCAGGAGGGGGAACAGCCCTGCGGATGCTCCTGCCGGGTGGCCCCGATATCATCGTCTACGGGACTAAGTAGTCTGGTTTATTGCGAACTACGCCGGGGATCCCATGCTTTACCTGCGCTATTCACGGGCGTCGGTGCACAAGTGACCGGCGAAGTACCACGTCCTGCTGGACGCGCAAGACCCGCTAATATTACGGGCGGGGGAAGCGACGCCGAGGTGTGTGGTGGTGCGTCGATCCACGGTCAAGTACAGAGGTGTCGGACTCGGGGTGTTTGCGGACCGGCTCCTCGCGAAGCGAGAGACGATCCTGCTCTTTTATGGGACAGTCGTGTGTGCAGACTTGCACCCGGGAGAAGGCGAAGATCGACGGAGGGAGAATTTTTGGGGTAGACAAAGAACGTTTCAACCGGGTAGCTCGTCTCGTGGAAAGGTGGGCGGAGTTCCGTGAAGGTCCAAGGCTTCAGCTGTACACTGTACCGGCACCGTGTTGTGTGGCAGGGTTTGTGAATGACACCCGGTACTTGCCAGGGGATGAGGACAAGCGAAATAGAGGTACTTCAAGAGCGCGAGACACAAACGTGGAGTTTATAGAGGATTGAGAGGAATTGTTGCAGAGAGCTCTACATTCGCTGAACACCGTTACGATCCGTGCGACGCGTGAGATCCTCAAAGGCAAGGAGCTTTTCACGACCTTCGGGGGTAAGTTTAGGTTCTAAGTACGTAACAGGATCGTCCAAAGTAGCGTGCAGATAAACGAACTTAAACACTCCATGCCGGCTTGAGAACCAATTCCGGGCGAGCAGGCCACACTATAGCAGCTGAGAGACTTGTGCTCAGCCGCAGGAAAGGTCCACTAGAAAAGTGGGCGCTTTGGGGGCCGCGATAGCAGGAAAGAGAGGTTTGAGAAGTAATGTAAATTCAGACTAGGGGGGTGTCACTGGTGACAGCGGCTCAGATCTACACATGTGAAAACACATTAGCAGATGGATGTCCGAAATTTACGCTGAAAAACGACATCAATCTGCCCATATATTTTCTCATGGGCAGATCTCAGACCCTCTCACTGGTGACACCACCCAAGTCTGAGTTTTCGTTACTGTCTGAAATGCCCATTCGCAGGCCCTCAACCCGTGCTTCCAGTCCCGCCGCTAACGCTTATGATACTTCAAACGTCGGCAGGCACTCTCCGCGTGTGCATGACTTCACAAGGGCCGTACTACTAGTGGTAGCTGCTAGCTTGCACTTGTACTGCTCAGTTCACGATAACTGCGACGTAGTTTTCGAACTTGATTTTCTTACCGAGCCTCTGCCTGTTCTATCCTGCCTTTGGCGCAACTCTACATCGATGGCTCCGCCTGCTAAAGGACGAGAAGGGCTGCTCCGATGCAACCATCTCGCGAGCGCTTACACGAGCAGCGGGAGGTGGAGGATGATGCCCCAGCTGCGCCTGTCGCCGTGATGGCACCGAATTGCGAGGGCAATGCACCTCAGCGCCACCCGGCAGGTAGGCTAACGAGGGTTGTGCGACCCCAGGCGACGCCGGCAGCGTCTCTGTTCGGTCCAGAAGGTGAATAAGCCGATGGTGCCACTGTTCTCTCGACCCACGGTGCTACTATAAAACCGGCAGGTCCACCAGGGCGTGCTGCCAACCAGATACCTACTTGTCGTACGTTTATTCAATCTGACGGCAGCTCGAGCACAGCCAGCTTCACCTTTCGGCCTGGAATCGCGTCCGCTCCGCACATCCGCACGCCCGTTATTACCGCCCCTCTGCGGTCTTCCATTCCCGTGAAGTAGGTCAAACTCATTGTGGGACTCTGTGTCCTCCCGGTGCATTGGTCGTGAGACCCTCTTCGTCAACATTTCCGCCCATGCCATCCCGGGCAAGCGTTGAGACTTCTGCTGTAGCTCGCTCACAATCGATCTCGCGTGAGCAGATGGAAGCGCTACAAACGATGCTTGCTGAGCAGACGAAAAAGGTCAGCGCACATGATGAAGAGATTGCTGGTCTGAGGACGAGGGTCAACGACTACAAGGAGAAGGTACATCAGGCCTATCAAGAGCTTCTTGAGGTGCGCCTTACGACTGAGGTAGCGCTTTCAGAACTCCTGCGGCTACAAGCCGAACTCAAGGATATGAAGCAGGAAGCAGGAGAACGAGAGCCTAGGCGTGGATCGCGGATTTTGTGGCGGCACTCAGCAGACCACACCGCCTGCCGGAACTGGACGTGGTCAGAGTCGCGAGCGTGTAACACAAGTGGGAGCAAAGTACATTGGTGTTGGCAACACCATCGAGAAGCAGATTATGTAATGGTGCCACCGCCATACTGCCGAGCTGGACCCAAGAAGTTCTGTTCCAGTCCG
>JAUKWC010097265.1:0-26765 GCA_032356245.1 Endocladia muricata
CACCACGTTGTGCATGTCGGCGGCGAGTTCGACACCGGTCGCGCCGCCCCCGACGATGACCACGGACAGGCGGGAGTGGGGGCCCGGGGGGGGGGGGGTGGGGGGGGGGGGGGGGGCATCGTTGAGTGGTGGCGGGACGTCTAGAGCGCGGTGCGATGCCGGAAGTGCGGGCTGATGGAGGTGGAGAGAGTGAGGAAAGGCCGGTGATGGTCGAGTGTGGTGTGCAAACAGGAAGGAAAGGCGGGCAGGATGGTTTGTGTCATCGAAGGGGGGCGGGACATGTGATATGCGACGCGCGGCGGAAAGTGCCGGCTCCTGGAGGTGGAGTGCGATGTGATACGGGAGGCGCGGGCCGTTGGAGGTTAGTTGGGATGCGACGCGGGGAGTCCGGCCTGTTGGAGTTGGAGAGGGCGAAGGAGTGCAGGTGGTGATGGAGTGTACCGTACTAACTGGAAGGAATGATGCGCGGGATGGGAGGCATCTTTGATGAGTGGCGAGACGTGTGGTGTGCAATGCAATGCAGAGCATGTGGGTCATTGGAGGTGGATAGGGGGAGGGAGTAGGGGTGCTGGTTGGCCATGACGGTGAAAACGTAGGGCTGTCCGCATACTCTAGGAGTACTATTTGTGTCGCTGTACGGAAAGGTAGTAGAACTAGACCGGATGCTCACCGCGCGCAGTGAATACTCGGTTTAGTATCGTGAAGTGCGATGCGCTGCAGTACTGCATTCGGAACTGCGAAAAATGCAGCAGTAGTGCAGTAAAACTAGAGATTGACTTCCACACGTCGCAGTACACTGCGGAGTATAGCCGTATCCTGGACTTCCACAGCCCATTGTATATCAGCCGGTGTTCCTAGACCAGGAATTTCGAGAAGTGCAGTTAGAAGTCTAGTATTACCAGACTTGGACGTCCACTTGGTTGAAGTAGGAGTCTAGTAACAATGGAGCCAGACGTCCCCTTGGTGGAAGTCCGAGTTTAGTAATACTACACACGGGCGTCCGCCCAGTGGAAATGCAGGTGTAGTATTACTACACCTTGTACTGCAGTGAGTGGACATCAGCATCCATTTCCGGAATCAGAGACGCAGTTGCTCTGAATACATGGAGATGGTCCAATCTGCTAATAATTTAGCGAGGGTTTCGAGTGGACTCTTTTCGCGGTGTAGGTGTAGGGCAGCTAAAGTAGAGCAACACGTTGCACTAATGTACGTCATCATTACTTGGTAGTGCAGTCATGTGAAGTGCGAGGTATGTTGCCAATCGCCAGGTTGGCCTGTTGGAGCTCTAGCCACTCTAATGCATGAAGATGCCCATGGTTCCAAAGGAAGGCGTGCACATACTACATTTGGTGGTATGCACTCATGCATGGCAGCGTAAGGTATGCAGGCTCCGGATCTATTGACAGAGAAATGGTGCTAATCAACGAATAGCTCAACTGATTCGTACCGAACTTCTCAATACCTCACCATGGAGCCAGCCAAAAAACACATTCCCTTAGGACCGAGCTAGAATAGACCTTGGCTGTTCTGAAATCGTGGTACGAGCTAGATGCCGGCGTAGCGCATATTCATCATTCCTAATCGAGTGAAGTGGATGATGGTCTTTTTCGTAACGATTGTCCGGGACGACGGTGGATACCTTGCCGTTTGACAGGTGTAACGATACAATGCGGTATGCAGAATGACGGCCAATTTGAGAAGCGAGCTGGTCACACGTTTGCGAAGGTAGCGCGCGCCACAAGGTGCTGGACAGGTGTAAAGAGTGGGGTACTATTACTGCGGCCGCGTGAGCGCTTCGGTCCAGCTTTCAAATAGCCCTTCGAAGTGTACTCTACTATTTATCAAATCTATTGTGGCGTCAAATGGCAAGGCTATTCTACGACAGTTTATAGCACTCGTGAGTACGCGCTAAATATTCTATGGTCGTGGGCATATTTTGCGCCGAACCAGGAGCGGGCTATCCAGACAAAGAACTCCTCATAGCAAGGGCAGTTGCCCACGGTGGGGTTCTTCTAGAGGAGTTGCGATGACTGCTGTTTGGACTGCGAGCGCATAGCGAGTATCGAAAATGTGACTAAACAAACGTTGCGGAGAAGCGAGTGTTGTTTGGCAATAGAGGAGGAACAGGGCTCTTTGACCGCTGCTGCAGAAAGACACCTCCTGTAGTGCGACCTCATCCACAAAAAATATACCTAGAGACTTGTAGTATCGTTGCGGGATCGTAGCGTGTCAATGTCACCATATTGCTAGTGAAAACCATAGGTAACTTCTAGCGACGACTCCTAGGCATAGATCTAGCTTTTAACTCGGTTTCATGTCCGGAAGGTGGTGGATTGAACAATGGCGTGACGATGGATATGAGCTCATCTCTTTCCTTTTCTTTGTCACGCAGGAAGTCTTGTTGAATACCATCTTGATCATGGCTTAGAAGAATGGCAAAATTTTCGTGGTTGCAGGAGGTAAACGTAAGGGTGGCGGAACGCTAGACAGAGTCGTGGATGGATCTGGACTTGAAGATTGAGGATTGAGTATAACACCGTATTGTGACTGCTCTGCTTAGCAAAATGGCCACGACCTCACAGCAGTTGGTTCGGAAAATCGGTATGCTATGTGTGGTGCAAACATGAATCTAAGATGTACAAATGGAAGGAGGATCCTGCGGGGCAATTGTAGCAGTGGTCCTTCCTTGCCTCTGCCTGTTCGCAGTCGGACGGTGTGATAGTAGGGAGAGGAAGAGGTCGCAGGAATGAGAAAACATATCGAGTAAAGGGCAGATCGGGATCGGCGTCGGCATGTGGTCACAACGGGACCGGAAGTGTCGATGTAGTCAATATAGAATTTGCTCATGTATGAAGACAGGATGAACAGAACGGAAACAAATGGAGGACCGTGGTGGCTGGGAGATCAGTTCAAAGAGCTAGGCGATTGACAATATCGGATCTGTTCCGATGGAAATATGATAATCCTATGGGAAAAGACGTCACTAGAGTTTGTCAAAACATTTAGGCAGGTTGGAGATGACATTCCTGATTGGAGCCTAGTCTCACCGCCCCGGGGGACCGTCTCTCATTGGCTACCCCAGGTAGTCTATTTACGAGCTACAACGTATAGGATTCGTGGGTATCCGTTTGACAAATTCTGAATTTTTGTGAAGCACGGAAGATCGGCGCGTCCATAGGACAGTTTATCCCCTATGACGATGCCTGCGAGATGAACAGTCGACATGGAGTGCCGTCGAATATTCATCGTGTTCTGCATCTACTTATTCTAAGTAAACAAAGTGTGGAATTACACATTCAGTACAGATTTCCTAACAAGAACCTCGATTGTCGAGCTTGCATTTTCTGATCCGAAGTATAGGCTTGATTTTTTGCGACGTAATTTATTAGTATATACTTTGCATCCACTAACGTACAGCCTCGCATACCGGCATTGACGTCCTCCTTCCTCTATTGCACTAAATATACGTGTATATTTCTTGCTGGGTAGGGTCAGGATGGTATATAAGCTACTCGAGGGAGAAGGCCCTATTCTTTCATGTTTGATGGGGTTCACCATAGAAACCTAGAACAGCTCTTTGGTGGATGCGGGCGCAGAATCGTGAGAAGTACCGACGGGAGATTATGCAAAAGTAACGAAGCTGGCTTCACTCAGGCAGGCTCGAAATGTGACCTCGCACATTTACTCGGCACCAGGTCAAAGTGCCTATGTCGCTGTGTCTGGTGAGGAAAGCAACAACACCGCGTTGCTATAGAGGGATCTCGTATTGTAAACGAGCCCGCTGTCTCGACCAAACTGTACGAATAGTCGGAATGCCACGCGAAGAACCGCGAGCTTGGCGTTGCGGGTACCGCTTTTGATCGGAAATACTGACTAGCTACAGTAGTACGTGAGAAAACCAATGGCTTATAAGAAGTCCAGAACGCAATTGCCAAACTATGTGTTTACGGAAGACAGGAACTGAATAGTGTTGTAGCTGATCTCGAGATATGGTGTCCATCGAGTACTCCAGGTCGAAAGCCCATGCGGTGGAGCAGTAGAAATGGGTTTAAAAAATCTGAGACCTGAAGAATGTATTTCCAAACGTAAAAATGAGAATCGAAAACAAGCAAACCGATCAACCCGGACAGTTCGATGGGGATATTTCTCTGCTGGGCGTAGAGATGACTACTGACGGACCTGAACAGTGTAGAAACATTACAGCCACGTGTCAGTCCTCGGTCAAGCATCAGCAGACAATGTCCTTTCGGGGGTTCAGAACATAATGCGACGGATCTGAGTAGCCGTTAGACTGTTTTCTTCGACTCATAGTGTGCACCATTGAGACACTTGACTACAATGAGAAACTCCGGACCCTCGATCTCACATTACCTTTTCAGTTTACACATTGAACTCTATGTTGTGGGCGAGGCTGGGACTGCTGCTGTCTCACGCACTCATGTAGTATTCGTGTATTGCTGCTGTCTCGTACGAGTTGTTCCCGGCGTTTCTTTGCCATGGAATGATAGAACAGCTCCAAACATTCATGAACCAGTCAAGATCCAGTTCACCACTGATGTGCGGTATGATTCGATTGTGTCGGCGATCTGGGACTAGCTATCGTAAAGGATATCGGCGGATTATTGGCTTTGGCAAAGTCACCAAGTACTCGTACTTCTCAGTTTGATTATGGCACAAGAGCTAGGACGGCTTGGCTGGATAGTCTCCTAATTGCTCGAGTTAGTTCCGCAGCATACCCCTTTTAAGAAGGAACGAAAGATACTATGATGTCTGAAACGTTTCAGATACAACTCTATATCTGACCACTGGCGTCGTAAACTTTCTCGGATATGAAAATAGCGTTCAATATGTAGTTTCGACGAATCAAACAATGGTCTGGCTCTTTTCTTGAATATAGATACAGCACGGGATCCGACTTGCACTTGGTGTAGAATGACAACAGTGGGGGTTATCTGTACCAAAGTGACCGAGAGGGATTGAAACATAGGACCGTACAAATTCGTACCCATGTACTGAGATTACAACCAGTCCTGATCCTGAAACACGGACAACTGAATGGGACTATATTCTCAGGGAGCAGAAGGGTAAACGACACTTGCGCTTCACAGCTCGGCCACCGCTCCAGGAAGACCGCAAGGAAAAGAAATCACTACGACTACAGTGACTGTAATGCCGAACACAGCAACCATTATACTGTGTCACTGTTCTGTCGAAGAAGTGGGGTTTTCCCTCCTCATATAGACTAAAACACCTGAAAAGTACGGTACCACCATAAGTTTGTACAGAAGAAGGCCGCCAGAACCATGGGGCATGGACAAGCTCACCGAGGACGTAGCATCGGATTAATTGCGCTCTAACTTTGGGATGCTGCACTGTATGAATATGACTTCAGCCCCAATATAAAGGTTGAATGCGGGCAGTCGTTCTTTCAAGCTGCTCCGGCCGTCGTTCATCGGAAATAAACGCCTCTGCAGTACAAGTAGCGCCCTAGTGAGCTACTCCCTGCTCATGGAACCAGACGAATAACAATTTCCAGTGCTCGGCTTTTTATGTGTATGTGAGCACAATTCGTGAGAAGAAGGTTCACTCAACGCCTGCAGTCGAGTTAATCGAAACTTTGCGCCAGCTCGTTAGTGCTACAGAAATACGACAGTAGTTTTCAGGAGCATCGCCGTAACCAACTTGTTCGAACGGCCGTGTCAGTGAGTCTTCGAAAAGAACTTTTCTCACATCGCTACAGTTTACTCGACCTATTTGCGCCGGAATCACAGTCTTGATTTCCCTTCGTTGGACAGACCCATAGGAAACGTTACATATTCTTTTGTTGCTGTGCTGATACTCTATTTCCCCGCCGGAAGCCGAGAGAAGCCAGCCGGGAAGTGACCAGGAGCCAGTCTCGTTTTCACGCTACGTACTTGTATGCAGTGTGTTCTTTTCATTTGTGTTGTTGGATATCGGCCGTCCAAATTTGTAGCAGGATAGTAGCAGGATAGTCTTTCGTTGGGTTTCGATGTTGAGATTTTTGGCTCCGTTTAGTTCGAAAATGGCGTTTCGGTACTATTCGGTTGTGACGAGTACTGCTGTGAGGATTAATAGCAGAGCCTGTCTGTAGCTCTAGTGTCTACTCGACATCTCCCTTCATATGAGACCATATTTCGCGGAGATAGTAAGTATGAAGGAGACATCCTGTTCCGCTGTTCTTGATATCTACTTGAAAGTGTTCGGGTTCTGTACTCTGCCTAAGTGAGCTGTAGAGAAGTTGGAGAAATTTTTGCGCAGTCGTGGTTTTAGTGCAATAGAATAGGAACCCCTTGGTTTTAATATCCTTGAAGGGGGTAAAGTAAATTACACATACAACAATTGGCATATTCACCATACGTATCATATATTATATACACTTTTTTTGGTGGTTGGTTGGCCTCATATGAGGCCAGAGCTGACCGGATATGCGGCGAAGCTCAATTTCCAATGGACACTAGTCTGCTGGTTGCATCTGTGCTTGCAAAACTCTCCGCCACAGTGGCTATGTAGATGAATATGTCTTTTCTTCGTCTCACATTCTATCAGGGAAGTGGTGACGTGTGATCGGATTGCTCTACAGAATGCATGCGTAGCTCGTTCTTCCGAACAGGACAGTAGAGATATCGTTTCGCAGATGTTCTCTCACTTTGACACGCAGCTACCGCCTCCGACGAGGACGGCCATAGCTGTCGATAGCGAGAAGCGGAACATGCTCATAGGAGTAATTGTACCCTCCAGAGAGAGGTTGGAAGTCGCGAACGGGATTGCAAGAGGAAAGTGGAAGATGGCAGTCGAAAGGACTCTCGGAACTCCGGATGGTATGGAATTTCCTAAAAGGGCTTCCGGTAGTCCAGCGGTTCGAAGCAGGTAATGTGTCAGCAGTAGACTAGGTCCGAGCAGAGCAGGAATCTTGGCGATGCACCAAACTGGTAAGGCCCTATACCTTGGTTGTATCTTCGATTTGGTTGATACAGATCGCTCTAGTGTCTACCACACCATGGCAATAGCTATTATTCATACAGGCTATAAAGACGGAGGACAAAATCGACTTCGCGCCGACAAAGTTTACTAGGTATATTTGGATATACTTTCGACTTGAGTAAAGTTCAAGAAAATTATCTACACGAAAGAAGGCAAACACAAATCGCGGCCAATGGGTAACGTACTAGAACGCCAAACAACAAGTTACGAAGAAAAATACAGCATGACGATACAAGCGATAAAAATTGAAACAAGCGGGTACGCAAAACTAGTGCTAGGAGAGAGAAATACGGTTTGCAGAAGGAAGCACATGCGCTGGAAGACATAACAAAATGTGCCCGGATGCCTAAGATTTAGGCGTTGGTGACCCATACATCCCCACTCAAAAACATTCTTTTGGCAGCAGTGTTTAGTGTCCCTTGTACACTATTCTTTCGCTGTGACAGAGATACGCAGATATTGCTGCCACTAGAGACTCCGCGCGGCAATGAAAGTTTAGCGTGCCGCGGTTAACTCCTCGGGAGAAACGTGACTGATGCGAATTTGGCGCCAAAACTTGGCCTCTACTCCTATTTGATTATGGTGATGAGGAACCCCCGGAAGGCACTGGCAATGTGAGGAAGCAACATTCGAAACTCTATCCGAGTACAGAGATGCGAGCTGAGAGCTCGGAAGCGAGCCATAATCTCGTACGGCGTGATCTACGCGTTTTGAGAACAGAGTTTGGCGTTTATACGCATGTGACGAGTACACAGAACCAATCTGCATCCATTCTGTGCTCTTACCGTTTGCAGTGTTTGAGGATTTCCTCTTTTTATATTGAGCACCTATAGCGACTGGTCGTGCGAGGCAGCTGCGTCTGGAAAGTTTGCCGAAAAGTCGACAGTCGTTGAGTTGTGTGCACTGGTCCAGTTTCTGGCCAGAGGTACAGGAAACTACTACTGAATACACCGGCAAGTGTCTTAAATGTTCGGAGACGGTCATGCGACCAGTATCTCCAAGATTTGTGTTCCTTGATTAAGTGTATTAGAACTTAAATACACGTCTGCCAGTAGTTGTTGGTGACGTTGACCTGGATGAAAAATTGCCCTTTCTTTGGAGTCAACAACTGACGGATTAAAAGAACATATATTCGCGGTGCCATATCAGAAACATTTGAACACTTCTTCCTCATTGTTTTCGGTTAGGGTGTGGTGTCATTGATTCTAAGGATACGTGCGATTTGCACGGACGAGAAGGAACGGTCCAGAGTACCACGGAACGGACTGGCAGAGCAGTTGAAATGTGGGTGCGTTTAGGTACGAGCCAAAGAGAATCGCGCCCCTTGGGAACACAAACATGCGGAGGCCGGGAGTCCCTGTGGGTTGAGCCGTGTTTCTGCAGCTGTCGACAAAACTGTTAGTATTGTAGATATGACGAGCAGGAAGGAGACCTAGCCTGAGACTACCACAAAGGGCACATACGGGAGGTACGAAGAGCAAGCAGGCATGAAATGGCGAGGGAAGTGGGACTATCGAGGGACGATAGTACGGAAGACGAGTGACCAAAATTCAGATTTCTTATTCAATCTGAGGATGGGACGAATCTGCAAATGCTGCTAGGATAGAGGTCTTTGAACTCATCAAGGAAATCGGGAGAAATGAAGTGCGTGTCTAACAGAAGAACGAGGCGTTGGACGATCACCTCGAGGACAAATATACCTGGGATATACTGTGTCAATGCTTGGAAAGGCATCGTATAAGATCTCATAGCTCTAACTCGCACGTGCAAGTTTATGCCCGGACCCCAACGGGTTTTTTCTCTTCCAGTTCAGGCTGGCATGAGCTGAACATTGCTAATTGCTTCGACCACCCCTTAGAGCTAACTGCCATAACTTGGAAGTCGCACAGTTGTAGTTCATATATAGAATGCTACTACGGGGTCCTTCATGGGACTGAAACAAAACCATAACGGCTCAATCGGGCTGTGTTCTGCTACCTCGAGCAGTCCAATCACTGATTATATGGATAGTATCTCCAGGGAGACATACCAGTCACTCACGTGAAGCTTAATACGTTGTCAAGCATTTTCAGCAATGTAATAACGTCTTCAATGAGTTGACTCGTCCTGTTGCGATTTCAGCTCCCGGATTGGAGGTGGTCGGGTTGTATTATTTTCCTCCGAGTGACAATCAAGTCTATAAACTTTCTAGTCGCAAAGATGTTGTGTTTTCGTTACATTCCTGTTTGCGGCGGCTACTGATCGTCGGCCTTATTATTTTCCGTATCAGTCGCCAGGGTCGCTTCGTATGCAAGCGAGAACGCGTCCAGCCCGGGCCTTGCTACTTGAGCTATTGGACCAGTTTTGCACCGAAATATGTACTCCCCTCATCCTCACTAGGCAATTTCTTACTTACTGATGTGAGTTATTTCGGCTCTGGCCGTACTTTACGAGACATGAGCAGGTGTCGGCTTACGCTGTAGTGTGAGATGGCCGGGCACTTGTCCTTACTGTGTGTGCGTACTCACGTAATCTGGGTAGCAGATCACGGTTACGTCTGTGCGGGTGGCGCACAAGCTCAGGAGTTGATTAGGCGTATATGGGAGGAGATGGTACTGTAGGCGCGCGACAAGTTCCAATTTTGTTTATATACAAAGCACGTATCCAACAGGCGCATATTGTAACTATCGCTGTTCTTTGTTCGGGAGCAGATTGTACGTCTACCTCGCGTCAGCGTCTGATAATATCTGTTTCCGCTCTCAGTTCCTGCTCGGCGGGAGATATGCCTCGACGGAGAGCAGGTGCCACCGAGAAATGAAACTCCTCAGCATCGCGCCGGACGTGGAAGCTGAGGGGGACGGGAAGACCGTGGTTCCTTTACCTTTTGCAAACCCTGTCCAGAGCGAGAGCAGGAACAGAAGAAGAGAAGCGGGGCGAAGGAAGCAGTTTGAGGAAGCGAGTCGAGATCGCGGAAAACGTAGTGTGCGGTGCGAGCGAGAAGAATGGCAATCACTGAACGGCGGTACTGTCGACAACGAAAGAGAACAACATTTACGGTGGTAATATGCAAAGTTCACGAGTTGAACCAGTAACTGCGGCTACAACCGGCTCCCAACCTGAAAAGTGCCACAAACAGAACTCCATTTAGAAGACGATCTCGGAAAACGTAAAGTAGGTTAGAGTGTCCATGGTACAAGCTGAGCATGTATGGGAGTTTGAGGGCGATAAACGTGGATGTATTCCTGCAGCTTTCTGGAACTCAGCTGTTGCGGTGATCAACCCCTCTCTCATCACGTACAGTATAACAGCGGTGAAGATCGTGTCAGTCTCCAGGCAGTACTGTGAGTGCACGGCACTCGCAGCAGACTTACAGTGGGTTCGACTGGCTGCACTCGTCGCAGTGTCTACACAGAACCGGGAAACAGTTTTGTACTGCCCCTCTTCTACTGAGAACAGCACACTATTCGAAGTTTTGATGTCGGCCATCCGTTTCAGTTCGGTCGGTCAAAACCATCAATGGATTACAAAACGGAATAGAAATGGGCACATAATCGATATATCTCTAATGGCCTCGCCTTTGTACAGGGCGCGGTGTTCTGGATTCTAGTGTACAGTGAAAGCCTCGAGTCTGCCGCGTTCGGCAGAGTACTTCCCAATTCGGACAGGATTTACTTTGTGCCCTACCCACATATTGCAGTCGTTTCGATTTGAGATCGCAGTACAACGAATGTGACCTAGAAGCTCGTGTTTTAACGGACGACGTAATAATCCCATAAGTGCTGCTTCCTGTTCTCTTCTTCGCCGTACGAATGTCCCGGACCACTACAAAGCACCACCATCGAGCACAGGTATGCCTGTCCGAATGGATCATCCGCAAGCATGTATAGTAAAGCCACTCCGAGCGGTGAATATGGTAGAGCGCCTATGGCATCGGAGACGTGACGCAATGATGCTCAATATTTCTCTTCGGCATCAGCATGAGCAGCAGCTCCGAGGGGATCGCAATCACGTCGGCGCACTGGACCAATTTCAGAGCTAGTGTTGTTGAAACCAGCATTTATTTGCATACCTTTGTACATTTTGGTGGAAGATGACCATGAACACCTCGGGATTTACTCCGTAGCGGCCGTGCTGTGCTCATATATAAGAAGGAGACGAGGTGCCACAGCAAAAATAGGAAGATATTGACGAAGATATGAAGGAAGGAGAGTTTAGCATGTTCGGCGGTTCAACAGGCGGTCGTGTACAACGACCGATTGTGACAGGCGCGACCTAACCGCAGTCGCGTATGTCATCAAACCAGATCGCTCAAGCGACGACACAAAACCAGCAAAGTATTGGTATGCTCACTGACCTGGTTTTGGAAGCCGGAACGCTCTGTTACGATAATTCTTCCATCGACTCGATGAGCAATTTCTTCGGCTTTGTCATGAGATGTATACGAAGTCACCCAACTTCAGCGGCGCAGTATCTTACTTCGCGAAAACAAGAACGATTTTGAAAGAACCGTGTGCCTGCGTTAAGCTCTCGACGCACATACGACCCGATCGGGAGAATGTGCGCGTGTCAAAGCGAGCAAACTATTCACATGGCCTGGTGATACCCCCGTCGCAACCGTTGAGTGGCTTTTTTGGGAATTTTCATTTCAAAATCAGTAGTGCGTGGTCCTGTGTGTCGATATTCCTAACAGGCACTGTACGAGTGGACTTGAAGGAGAATCTTGCGCTTTCGGGCCAACGCGCACATTGGGCCAGCTCCGAGGTCATTGTCGCTCTTTTTAGGCAAACTAAACATGTGCCTGGGCATTCTGGCGGAACGGCAGGGTCTGAGCAACCACTTGCCTATCAACTAGACTGTGTCACCAAAATTACGCCCGCTAGTACATTACCGCTTACTTGGACCGCGACACGCACAACGTCGATTGCACATGGGGGTCGTTCCTACTTTCCGTACTAAGATGCAGCTGGAAATCCGCAGATCTGCATGAAAGTACTGGCACCCCCAAGTCATAACAACGACTACGGTTCTACTACCAGATGCGGACGACTGCCGTAGAAGCTGGTGCGCGAGACAAATACGTTTGCTCGCAAAACGCATAGACAGTTCTGGAGCGACCACGAACCGTTCAGAACGGGCTTCCTCGGGGGTAAGAACAGGTACATCCTGCTCTCACTTCGGTCTCACTGGTCGGGACGGACAGATAGGATGTATCCCTACGTAATACGACCTACGGGAAGTGGAAGATGGCTCTGGTGTTCGAGCTCAATTGACATGTAATTGATATAGTGGAGCTAGCTTTGAGGTGGCCAATCATCGTTTTTCCTTGAACCGCCAATGAGCTCGACCCTGTCAAGATTTGCGACACGTTGGTGTGAGTCTGGAGCTGATTGGTAGGGTACATACACCTGACAGAGCATTGAGGTACTTCGGATCCAGGTACAAACCCAATTGGTCCAAGACATAGCCAAACAGATGCCATAGACAGGTGCTTCGTGTCGAGTAAGGTTAACAAAGTGGCAGAGGCCGGACCTATCGACCAAGATGTGAACAAGTGGGCATAGCATTTTACAATCGTGGTGTATGGACACGGTTCATTCCACTTTCGTTTCGACTCTCCGCTTGTCCATATGAGAACAGCAGTGTGCCCATCATGTTGCCGAGGCTAACACCACCGTCTCAGCTTCTAGGAGGACGTTTGAATGCTCCCAATAGTCACTTTGGTAGGTGGCCACGGGAGAAGTGAGTCGTTAGTGTCTGTCTGACGCACGTACCGGTATTTACAGCGGCCATTCGTGCCGAAAAATGGGCGGGCAACGTTCGATACTACTCGCCGTTTGGTTCTCTTGAACGTCTGAATGTAAGTCTGTCCTGTGAACTTCAGGTACGTGACAGTCACCTTCGAGGAAGACGATCCGTAGGCCGATGTTCGAAATGACTTTCGCACATTTCTCAAGCGAGCATATCCTACTGGCCATCTAAAAGAATCTCGGCTATCTCACTCAGGGACAAGTCGTCTCCATCACGCTGTGTCATGAGGTGGGCTTGCGCCCTGGACTCAGAAAGGCGTAGCGCTCAGCGGAGTGCTATCCCGGTATGCGAAAGCGAAATTGAAATTATTCCATGGTGCTCTCCACGTCTATCGCCTTCCCAGACAAGGCTTCTTCCCGAACAAACTCAAGTAGGAATCGATGACCATGAGGCTCCGGAAGTCAAGACCGTAATTTTGTTCAGCCTGCGATAAGAGGCTCCCGGAGGTCGGTGGAATAAGGTCGCAACGCGACCTATTTTTATAGTGCGCTTGGCTGCGATTGCCGTGCGCTACTAACACCGATACGAAGAGTTGTGGCCTGTCTGTAGATGTACCGCGACACCAAATTGATAGTTGACAGCTCCCATCTCGATGCAGGCGTTTCTTGCCTAGTTTCTGCGAGAAGACGTGCTGACAAACTGAGGGCCAAGCACTGCAGGTGCGTGCAGGATCCGTGGACAAGAGCAATCAGTTTACGGAAGCAATCTGCCTCTCGACGTCATCATCACTCGCGGGCGTGTTTGATGGAGATCTCATTCTTGAAAGAATGTTTTACTGAGTGAATTCCACAATTGGGCGGCCCGGACTTGACGAGTGATCCGTTGCGGAGATGGCTAGGCATTGCGTTGTGCGTCGGATGAGGTGTGCATCGTTCCTGCTACAAGCCAGAATAATCGTGGTTGTTTCTTTAATTCATAATTGTGCCTCAATTCCATCGTCCCATATCTGTTCAGCTCAAGATGAGGTTGAAAACTCCGTATATTGACTTCTAGCTGCGTGAACATCGTACGACGGCCTCCCGTCCGGTTGTGGGAGCATCTGTCCACCAGTTTAGCAGCTGCTGAGCTGTTTTGCGCCTCGGAATGTTTTGCGGGGTCTCTCAGCCAGTTCCGAGGAACCTGCTCTACAGACCTTTTCTTTTGAGAGCCCTCTGTGGTCGAGTTGAGCTCACGGCTGTAAGTTCCGAAGGGGGATGGCAAAGCCGAACGGAGAAGTACTGGGTATGAAATGCGGCTAGCAAAGGGACTGGAAGGTAAAAACTACTTTATAGTTTTGGTATACTCGTCTTTGACATGAGATGAAGGTCGGGAAGAAGACGTCACCAACAGTACAATCGCATTACGGTAAACAACGTGCCTAAAGGATGTTAAAAGTGCCCGTGAATGGCTTCATTTCTGAAACCTTGCGCATCCTGACGATTTTGTCTCGAGCAATCAGTGCGAGGTTTTTGCCAATAGCTGTAAACTCCCGTGCAAAACGTTCGGGGACACCCCGAACGCATCAACTTCGATTTCTTTACACTTGTTTGCGTCAGAAAAGCAATTTGCCACCTATTGCCGACGATATTCTGTCATCGAATAGATCTATTTCTGTAGATCTCCATCGTCTTCAATGTCAGTGAGGCCTTGAGCTCATCGCCAGCATCAGTTATTCCGAATTAGTTTCCCGTTTTGCTACCCTGCTGAGCAGGAGCTCCAGGAGTCAGTAGCACACGTAGGGCGTACATAGGCCGTGCTTTCTATTACCAAATCTCTAGCCTAGATCGTATCTTCCGTCCCAAGGCTGTGCTCATGACGACGATTGTACTTGTCAATCTTGGTGGCTCTTCCGTGGTACCTTCGATGTATTCCTTGCCTGCATTCCTTGATACCAGGAGGGTATGTATGCGTAACCGTCACACTATGGCTGCAATTCAAAGTATTTGTTGTTTCCAGCTGGACCTGTCACGGGAGGGGCGATGTAGTATCACCTATCTCGACCAATCTACGTAGCGGCTAAGATATTGGATTTACTCACCTACGTTGTGCCAAGCTACCTGTTCTCGGCCATACGCAGTCCTAGTTGCCAGTCAGAGTAGTAGGTTTGTCGGGTTGCGGTGGTGACAATATGGACCCTCAGGTCATTTCCGGGAAATGCTGTTCCCACCATCACGAAATTTAAGTATGAGTCGGACCAGAAGGGTTGGCTAGTATCAAGCTCGGGCGCAACGCGTCGGAGGAGCATTGCCATATTTTGATTCTGGTTCCGCGCTAAGCGTTGGCGCCTGGATGTCCCCAGCTGATGGCGTTAGGAGAAAACCAGTTGTGATGGGATCAACACGCCGACAAGCTGACTTCTATTCACATCGACGAATGAAACATCCGTGCTTTGGGACTTGATGGACAACAAGGAAACAGATCCAGCTCTCTGCTAGTCTGTCCTCTCGAGATTTCCTTTCATCGATGGATGTGGGTGCGGACCTCTTCAGTTCTGCTGTTCGATGATATGGGCTGATATATCGATATAGGTGCGCCTACTTTCCTATTGCACCCACTGCGTTGCATGTGAACACCACTGCGGTACACGAAATGTGGTTGTTGCGCTCCACAGAATAGATCGAGCGCACCATCTTAACAACGCGAGCAAATTGTACAAGCTTGTTGGTGCTCATGATTCTCTGCAAAGTACTACGACTAATGACGTGAGAAGCCCTCACTAGAACCCAAGTCTCAACCAGTTGAAAGCTGCGAAGGGTCGTAGAAGTCTGTAAGAAGTCGTGTTCCAGCTCTGTCTCTGTCTGCGCAACAAGGTCGTCTAAATGGTACCCTCGAAGTGCCGTCTGAAGGAGGTTTAAGTGGCCAGTGGTGCAAATCAGGGGCTTGTTGACGTAATCAAATCTAGAAGACCAACGACTTCGGAAGATCTGGTACAAGTGAGTTCATTTTTGTTCAGAGAGACCACAGCACGAGTCTGCACTGCACCATGGACCTTCGCAGGCTTTTTCGACACATTTCTATCTATACTCTTTGTCGGATTCGAGTTTTCGCCATCGATGGACCTATCAGACGCATCGCTTCGTGGAATATTGCCGGATTGACTTCGAGATAACTTAGTACTACGAGGAGAAACAAGAGTTCCAATTTGATGGGCCTATACCGATCCTTTCTCGAGCCTATGTTTCCTAGCTATAGCAGCACTAACTCCAACATGTTGGTATACTCTTGAGTCCGCGTTTCCGAAAGTGGATCAGGATATCCACTGCGTGCGGTATGTGAGTACCTCTCCAAACTGTCTCATTCGTTTTGGCATGGTACGGAATGCCGGCATTTGTGGCATTGCCCAAAGTGTCGTCCGTCCCATACCGGGGTATTCCCCGTGGATGCCGACTTCCGTGAAAAACCAGAACAAGTCGCGCTTCTCGTGAATCACCGTGTCCAACATTCACAGGCCGATCGCTCAGAATTATTGTTGCAAATAGCAAGCTACCATGGGCTCTCGAGATCCGCGCGAAGACAGTATCACAAGAGGAGAAGTACGAAGCTTTGTAGTAACTTCTGGGACAGAAATATGACCATGGTGGAAAAGATTGAAGTACTAGCTTGTCGTTCGAGTCAAAAGGTGCAGATTGCGCGAGTGATGGTCACCAGAAGCATTCTGATACGTGCAAAAAGTAAGCGGCTGAAATAAATGGCGAGGTTTAGTCGTAGCATTGCTGTCTCTTCTTTCGCATTTGCGTGTTCCAGTTTGTTTGGTATGAATTCCCATCACTACTCGAAGGTAAATATATGCATTAATTCTTTATGCACGGTGTGGCTGACGACACGAAACATCCCATCGCAGCCAAACACCGAGGCCGGTATTTAGGTTGGTGTCGTTGAACATTTCGAGTCGAAAACGCTCAGACTGCATCAAGTTTCTTCCCTTGTCGCTCGACGAGACGTCTTCAGAGGAAGGAGGGGAGGGCAGATGCCACAACTGTACTTAGCGTTCGTTATAGCCGTTTTAGAAGTGACCCTGATAGCTCAAAAGGCACAGTCTTCGTACCTCGAGTAGGTCCTGCACGTATTTCCCGAAACTTACGGAGAAACCGAAATAGAAGGCGAAGATGGATACGATTCGTAAACATATATTTCCTGAGCTTCAAAAAGTAATTTTTTTTCGGGGGGTTGGGGGGCGGCGATTGCGACCAGTGTGAACAGTATGAATCTGTCAATATCGAACTCATCAGCACATAGATGTGGTTGTTCCGGCCCAGGTCCACGTGCCGATTTGCTTATGTGTTTACCGATGAGCAAATCCGAGCCCAGATCATCAACGATACCAGCCAAATCCAAACTATCACTTTTCTTCGAACCTTCTTTCTCAGATACATTGCTCCTGATATCGCCCATCTGCCTAGGCAATCATTCTTACCACTGAGTACGAATCCATCTTAGAAACTTTGGAGTAGGCACCTCCCCAGAACTAGTACGCACACCTACATGTATTGCAGAAGATGAGTGTACTGAACACTATTCAGTGATTTTTTTGTATGTCTTCGATTTATTCAGTTTTTGCAGGAATGAGAATCGATCGCAGAGAGTCGACGGGGTCGAGGCGAACACATCTAGACCGGAACGTTTCTGCTCTGCTTCCATCGTTAACGTCTGTGACGAAAATGGCAGCCGCGTCCTTCTCGTTCTTGCTGTCTGGCTCCTGAAGTCTACTATAATTTGAGACACTACCAGAGACAATGTCTCCAGCCAACAGATATGGTGACACTCTCAATACATATAATACGTCGTCTGTGACATCGTATCCTTCTAGGGTGATATATATATCGAAATATACGTCATCCGTCAAGCAATCCTCGTGTTCGACTGCAACCTGCAGGAAATGCCCATTCCCAATGGAAACGGAGCCGGTCAAGACGAGGACCGCGTTCACCGTCAGCAACGCTACCGTTGCCACTTATTTCGATATTCTTTCGTACTCCAGCACACAGGAACAGGCGCCCAGTACCGAAGAGAAACAGGCCGCCTCGCTGACGATAGTAAAGAACCCCGCCCTCAGTGCCCTTAATGTATTTTGGAAGTAGCTGTTTGTTGGTGACGGCTGGCAGTCTATCTCAGCTGCCAAGACCTGGCTTCTGATCTCAGACAAAAACAGATTTCTGCACGAACTCATTCTCGCACCGAGCATAGGACGAAGGCGACCTATGACGATACTCATCTGCACACCGCCTTATCCACGCTCGATTCGTGAGCTTCGTCAAACGGACTCGGCGTACTACAATACGGAATGACTCCGAGCTCCAGGTCTTCTGCGTTGCTTTCGTATTCCCCTGCTTAGACAACCCGGCTTTTGCAGTCCTCGTTGCGCGTCTATTCTAGCGTGCGCTCCCTATCGTACGTGGTTAAAGTGGAGAAGGGTAGCTTCCTGACCGAAGGAGAGCTTAAGTCGGGTGACATAGTCGAGAACTCGGCGCTTCCGCGCGAAGTAACGCCCAAAGTAACGTTTATACCATGCCAGGTTTGGACGAGATGCTAAATTCTCGTTTACTACCGCTCGAAGTGAGCGTACTCACTGCAAAAGGCCTCTTACCGGTTCTCTGTAGCTCTCTTGACGTCCGGCCGACGTCAGCGAGGCTTTTAGAACTCTGGACCTCAGTATGTGCGATGACTTCGCCCTGACGTACCCGGCCATGAGCACTTGTCGCAGAGGCCTTCTCATCACTTCTTTGACCACGGAGTATAATTGCGCTCCGTCCTCAACGGGAATAAGGCTTAAAACTAGTCAGGGTGTGGGGTGCGCGTCGTCACCCACAACCAGCCGGTACTTCTTAACGCTGACATGCCCCAGGCGAACCTCTGCTACACGGGACCAAGTTTTTCGGTTGCCGTTGAACGCTGGTATGGTGCCACTTATGTTTGGCATTAATTGCTTCGAAACTTTGTTGCCGAACATATGCAGGGCTCCTTCATACTAACTCATAGTTTTCTTTTCTCCGTTCCACTTCTGTCCTTTCCGGTTCTCCCACTTGTATCCCCGGAATTCTCCGCGGCCCCCCATTTCTTCATCCGCGCCAATTTGTCGACTGCCGAAATTTTCCCGCCCTGCAGTCTTTAGAGCCCCAAGAGCTTAGCGTGGCAAGTTTAGCGCGTCTCTGCACCCAGAAACGGCTTTCGTAGCAGCCTGTGGTGGTGAGATCTCGTTCCGAACGATTGCATGATTTAGTAGTGGCATATGCAATTCAAAACCATAGACAGTATAGCAACTACCAGGAGACGCAGCGGGTCCAGTCGAGACGCTAGCTGGTGCGGTGTTCTTCCAGGGCCTCGAAGCAAACTCTGGAGCTTTCCTGCTCGCAAGATGTGCAGGAAGATCCCTGTTCCGCTCTCCCAGTCTTCTCCCGCGTCCTCTTCATTCTTCGGGACAAAACAGATTTGGTCCAGGTATAGTTCTTGCACGGAAATTTTGAAAAGCCTCTGTTGAGCTGTTTCCAACTCGACATATTCGTCGTAAGTAATACGTGTAGGCCTCGTTTCCCTCACGAACAGCTGCAGGTGTACTTGCGAAAGTTTGCCCCGTTAATTGTAGAAAGAGTTGGGCTCGAGCTTTTCGTTGACGTGTCGTTTTCTTGATGCGGCACTCGGCGGAAGAATTTAATAGAGCAGAGCCTCTACGGCTCTCGGATCGAACGTACTTGTTGGGCGAGTGCGTGACGCCGAGCTTGCTACACGTCAAACTGTCAAAGTTCGTGTCGCTCAGGTACTTATCAAAGCATAAGTGTCGGGGTGAAGATCTGAAATACGCGCACTTAGCGGATGTAGACGGGCGGGTCGGCTGCTGGCAGATCAGGGGCCTTCGCCCTCGCTTTGTTAGTTTGGTTCTGATTTAGGGCGAGTGGAACCATATCACTCTCGATGACGAGGACCTGTATGAAGTGCATGTCACTAGTGCGTTACTCGAAGGAGCCCTTGTAAATGTGGAGAGGTCCCGCGGAGGTATTATGACCAAGCGCGTCGTGGTCGACATCTCTGTGCGTAATACCTTGAATGTTTTTCTGGCGATCGAAGCGCATGTGGTGGCGGTCGCAGGCCCATTTCGTTGTAGTATGTTCCTCCTTCACCCTAGCCATGTTATGGTGGGCATGTGGGCCATCGGCTATTGCAAACCTCAAGCTTCCACGTAACACCAGGCAGTCCGTGATGATTGTGACAGGGATATGCGGCAAGAAAGGAATGTCGCGAGTTTCCGGCTTCAATAGAATTTCGATGAGGTCGTCCTTGTAGTCATGCGCAGTGGTGTGGACCAACAGGCAGCTGACAATCGGGTCCGTACTTTGGTAACGATCACGCTGCGACTGGATGATGAGCGCATTGTATGAGCACATCTGCGAGGAATCGTAGTTGGCCATGGAGAAATTGTTGCAGAGCAACGGCTGTTGTTCAACTACGTACTGCGCCGATCGTCAGGGAAGCATCACCGTCGGAACCGTTTAGAGCATGAGAGAGACTCATTACGCGACGCGACTAGTACAAAGTGTCCAGGCGCAGGCGCTGACGTGGCTGCGGCTCCAATTCCGATGCACTTGCGGCGGCCCCAGGCTCAAACATCGCTGCCACTGCCGTCCGCTGCGATCGCTGTTCCGATTCTTCCTCCGTCTGCGACCTCGCGGCCGGCACGCCCGGTGCATGTGTGAAGTTTGCGATGGGAAGCCTCTTCGTCACTTTGCAACAATGCTCGTTGCGGGAAACATCCAACGATCGACTTCAAGAAAACCGAGCTATACTACGGGAAGGTGGATAATAATAGGGGGAATCTCTGTACCCGGGGGAATGGACGGATAACTGGAAATAATTTAAACGCGGAGAGATGGAGGTGGTGCCGCCGGAGGCGCAGGAATGAGAGAGCTACGCAAACGTGAGTAATCTACAGTAGGGGACATCTGTATTTGAAAAGTAGAAGCATGTCAAGGCCCGGGGGGATTCTCTCAGTGGAAGGAGATGAGACCTGATCGTGGGAAAAACTAGAATAGGCGCCTGTTGCTGTTTGGAATCAGGCCCGTTGGAGCAACTGCCAACATGATCGCCGATGAGTAGCTCTCGATCCTTGCCACTAATGACAATCTCCAAGTCTGAACTTAATCCACTTTCAGAACTGCTTTTGAACAGGCTGTCAGGCCGTGTCCCACGTGATACGATCAACGCTTACGACACTTCGAATGTCTGATGTCACTCCGAGTGTGTTCATGATTTGAGAAGAGTCTCACTTACAGTGCCGGGTGAGACTTGTCTGTTGGAGATAACAAGATCTGCGAGTCGGGTTTCTTGCTTGCACTTGTGAGGAACCCTCGTTGTATCCTGTACAACCTATCTCGCAGCATCGACTGGATAGCTTTACCGTCTAGGAGACAGAAAGAGGCCGCTCCGGAGTCATAATGTCCAGATCGCATAGGCAAGTCGGAAGAGGAAGACGATGAGGTCGGGGTGCAGCTATGGCTGTGCGCGAAACTGAGGGCTAGTTCGACCCAGTTCGGCGGCACCCAGCAGATTGGCAGAGGTGAGTAGCAGGACCCGCCGACAATGAATGTACCGCCATGGTCTGGGCAGGGAGCTGAACGAGGCGCCTGCGCCACCGGTCTGCTTTCCTGGATGGCAGCTCCCAAACCGGGACTTTTATGGGGGTTTCATAATGATCAAGAGCTTGCTAGTCGTTCTTCAGTGAATTTTGGACCCACCTCGAGCAAAGCCAGTGGTTCTGGACGGGCTGCACTTCCATTGACACTATGCGTCTGCACGTTCAACACTCGAGCGCCTGTCGAGTTGGGCATTCTCCGTAAAGAAAGGCAGATGTTTTCTGGGCTGCTGCATCCTTTCGGTGCATCGATTGCGAGCCTCTACTCTCTGCGTGCGCCCGGGCCATCGTGCATCGGGGTGGGGCCTTTCGCCTGACGTCATCCGCAGTCAACGTATCCGAAAGAGACAAAGAGCACTTCTCACAAAGTCAGCCGGTGGACTAACAACGACAGCGCACAAGACCAATCAACTGCTGATCTGGAGAATAGAATTGACGGCAACAAGCAGATCTGACGGCAAGCCTGCGATGAGCATCTTGACGAACACATGACGACCAGAGCATCACTTTTGGAGTATAAGCAACCACAACCAGAAGACATGGACATTACACGGTTCGAAGAGAGACTCCACATTGCTCGTGGAATACTTCGAGGTGCTGAATAAATCACTTCGCGAGTTGCAAAGGGGCGGTGTGAGAACCGGAAGCGCACGCCGTAAGTCGGAAAAATGTATATCGCTGTCGCCAAAATCATGGTGGAGTAGAATTTGTATTGGTGTCCCCGTGAAGGTATTGACCTCGACGCGAAAAGTTCTCTCGAAGGCCGGAGCTGAACTCCTTGCGATGAGCCGCGCGTGACAATGGATTTGTTTTGCCAAAGGGCCGCGGAGGGTCAAGTGAGCCCCAGTTTTGGTTCTCCCCGATGGCGAGGAGTACTGCAACCATGTCGTTCAACACGGCGCGAGAGTTCTGGTGGAAATGAAATTTAATAATTTCCCAGCGGATACTGGTCGTGGTTCGTATTCGAACGCGATATTCAGCCTCCAGTGGGAGGGAGCTGTTGCCATAGATTGTGTTATACTTCCAAGCATGAAGACAACATTCTGTGACACGATGACGCCGCAGAATAGAACAACTACGAAGAAGCTGTTGCAGTGCCGTCAGTGTTTTTCGTACATGTCGCCGATAAGCAATGCTCTATCAGACAGCGAACGACTGGAACGCTCCAAAGAGGAACTTCAATCAAAGTTCACTTTGATGCGCTCGAAAAGAGAGCGAAGGACTCCAAACTTGTCGTGGTAGCGACCCAGCCCGGTCATAGGCCCTACGAAGAATAAGTACCCGGCGCCGAGAGTGGTGGGTGACATTCACGAGGAGGACGTATTGTTTTGGAACCGTTTGGGGTCATACGCCTTTCTAGAGCTGGAAGGATATTAGGACGAGCTCGATAGGATTTCCACAGACGGGGCCATTGTGCGACTGACGTCACTGTAAACCTGCACAAGTAATGTGTTAATCTGTCATTAGCACGTTGCAGAACGCTGAGAATCTCACCAGCTGACATACGGAGTGATGTTCTTCAGGTACTTGCCGCTTTTAAGAAATCGGTCGCCATCCACCACTTGCAAAGTGTTCGGCTGCACCATCCCTCAGAAGAATATCTCAGTACGGTTCTGCGGCTTACGAGCCGTCGTTTAATGCAAAAAAAGGGGAGATCGAGCGGCTGGCTGAAGGACATTTCGGCGATTTCATATCTAGCCAAGCTGAAGTAGTCTGAATCGGAAGGAGCGTCAGTTGAGAGGACAACATGCATCTGTGAGAAAGAATGACATTATTGTTTGACATCATTCTCAGCGTGCCTGGCAGTGACGTTGATTGCGACGTTGGCAGCGGAAACTCAAGCATGAAATTGTGCGAATTCTGCGATGACATATCTGGTCTGTCACTCAATTCAATTCGAAGAGGTAGGGCAAGACTCTTCATCGCTCTCCGCACGATTTGGCTAAAGTAGGAGGCAGGTTATCATCTACGCACGGAGAAGAGGGAGAGTAGCAGGCCTCATTCTTTCGTTCGCAGCTCGCTAAATAGGCTTGAAACGTCTTGCCTTTGACTGCAAGGCGACGAGACTAGCGTTTCCGTTGGGGGGTATGGAAGGGTATAAGCCCCTCTGTGTCATGGTTTTCGTACAACCTGTTTGTGCAGTAACTATGAAATATCCCGTTGATCAGAAGAGTGAAAGGGCAGATGTGGAATTCTGACGAGCCGATGTTGGCTGTCCTGATTATGTTAGGTACTTGACAAAGGCCTAACCAGGGATCAGGGAGAGGTCAGGGTCCCCGCCGCTCCATCTTGGCGAGTGGGACCACATTTGCTGTCAGGCAAGTTCTCTTATCTACAGACGGCCACCCCAACCTTCATTGTAGCAAGGCACTAACAGAGTTTATTGGTGCAGCACTACCCGTATACCAAACAAAGGCAGTGTTGGTGAGTCTCAGTACCTCATGCTCACCCTTAGAGAAGCGGGATAGAAACTCGGCTATCCATACGATACGCGCGTGTCCGTCATTGCCGCACGGCAGGAGCACGGGATCCAGCCGCTATCGGTTCATTGGGCAGTAACTACTATTTCCAAAACCGTACCGTCTTCCATGCCTCCATGTTGCGCCGAGTAGGATGATATTCAGGTCCAAGTCGAACTCTTGCCTTCAAGGATAGAAGCCGCCGAGAACGTCGCCCTATTTGGTAACAGCATATTGGAGATTGCCATATGCATGAGCCGAATGTTGCTGGAGAGGCCTACCTCAGAATGATGGCTGCCAGCACAACACTGCTCTGATCGCTCGCCTCGATAAAACTGTTGATGGAGAAGCGCGCAGCTTCTGTGCGGAGAATCCGGAGCATAACAAGAGTATGGAAATTTTTTTCCGTCGTCGAAAGGAGCCATTGCGAGTGTTCTGAAGCGACCAAGTTCGCAATGGTAAGTATAGAAGCCTGACTTGACACGACGGGCTCCGTGCGCATGGTTTGCGCTCCCGCACATCGTCGTAGAGCCGTGTAGCTGCAACGACGGGCTGAATTGAGTCTGAGAGGACATGGGTGATCTCAGAGTGTTTGATTCCGGGGACGATTTGGTTTGTCGGTGCTGACACAAACTTGGAGTCACGGCGTTAGTATGGCGAGAAGGTGGTCTAAGTACTCTCAGGAAGGCTGGCAACTAGTTGTTGTACGGCTTGAAAATTGTGGATACTGCCCGGGAGGTCACTGAGTGGTTGCAATCTCAGTATCATGACTGTGGTCGGGCGGTGGTGTGTCAAGATGTGCAAATTAGAGGGATTCAGAATGGTTTTGACTCACTCGTTCATCTACAGAACCGCCGGTAAACGTCTGTATTTTCGGTAATCGATGCGGCCGTCCACTGAGTGCAGTTCCAGGTCTAGTAATACCAGTGATTTCTTATACATCTGGTAGTTCCAGGTCTAGTGTTACTAGACCCTGAACTGCAAAATGTGTAGTTACCCCACGGGTATTACTAGACCTCGTGCTGCACGAGGTGGACGTCCGGATCGGGTATTAGGAGCTGATATATTACGGGCTGTGGAAGTCAAGGATGCAGGTACACCACGCAGCGTGCTGCGACGTGCAGAAGTCCATTCCTACTTTTACCGCTCGAAAACGGGCCTTCATGCAGTTCTAAATGCAGTTTTGCAGCATTCCGAATCGCGAAAAATGCCGCTGCGCAGCGTGCTTACTGAACCTTGGCCAAACGGTCACTGCGCGCGCTGAACGTCCGATCGCATTCTACTACATTTCCGTACTGCTACATGGATAGCCATTCCACGGTATCTAGACGGATCTGCGTTTTCACCATCATGCATCACCACCACCGCCACTCCCCCACACTCTCCACTTCTAACAGCCAGCACTCCCGGCATCGCATTGACCACCAGGCGTCTCGCCACTCTTGAATGACGACTTTCATCCTATCCACCACCCCTTCCAGTTTGTGCACCACACTCTACCACCACCAGCATTGCCTCGACCTCTGCACCTCCGACAGCCGGCACCCCGGGCATCGCGTCGAACATCGAACGCCTCGTCACTCTTGCATTACGCCACCTATCCCGCCCGCCTTCCCTTCCAGTTCGTCCAGCACGCTCCACCACCACCAGCATTGCTTGACCTCTCCACCTCCAACAGCTAGTACTCTCCGCATCGGGTCGCACTCCACCTCTAACGGTTCCCGCTTCCGGCCCGGCGTCGCGAGCTACACGTCTCGCCACTCTTCAACGACACCACCCATCCCGTCCACCACCCCTTCCAGTTTGCACACCACACGACACCATCATCCGCACTTTTTCACTCTGTCCAGCTCCAATAGCCCGCACTCCCCGCATCGCATCGCCCATCACACATATCACAACTCTTCAACGTCGCTTCCTATCGCGGTCACACCCTTCACGTCCATGCGAATACTGCTCCAAATAAGCGCTGCATACCTGTGCAGGCAGTCGCATCACGAGGAAAAACTGTCCCTCAGTACTTTCTGTTCACGGCAGGGTAACTTCGCAGATTTCGCGTGGTAGCGTCCCGTGTCGTTGCGGTTTAAATAGGGCGAGTGGCAGCTTCTTGGATTTCACGGTTTCGCGGCCGTGCCTTGAAAGTACCCTGCATGATATTACCCTAAACCGTATGAAATTTCGAAAACCTTTCAATTACGGATATTACAGAATGACTACATTTCGATTCCCACCCCTCGTTGTAGCATCCGTCAGCGAATGCGTGATATTATCTTGTCGATACAGACAATAGCGTGCGTGTGCGTCGAATGGAAGGCCCCGTATTCGAACTTGACAATTCCCGCGTGCACGATACCTACGCTAGGTTTCGTGAACGCGGGAGTACTCGCGACCGGACCTACCGTCTTGTACTCCGTGAAAACAAGAAGAAAGCTCCGCCCGTGTAAAACGCCGTACGTCTTCGTTCTCTCACTTCTCCTGCCCCTCGGTCTCCTCGCGGCCATCCTTGCCAGCCGTCAATATGCGCTGCAAATACCGGCAGTGCGTCTACTCGTCTTCAGACCCATACCCCCTTCCCAGACACGACGAACAGTGTTACTTCCAAACACAGCGACTGGCTGAGCTCTTCCCTACTCTCCGGCAAGATTCACCCAGTCCCAGAACCTCCTGTCTACTCCGATGATGACGTCCTTTCTGATGAGGCTCCGGGCCCTCTGCTTCTCTTGCTCCCATTCCTGTGTCACCCTGATGCAGAACCGACCACAAATAAGACCGACCTCCTCATCCCATCCATCGCAGTTTCCCTTGCCGAAGTAGAGGGGACTGCCGGCCCGCGCACGTTTGACGAGATCGTCTCCATCCTCAGCGATCCCGGCTTGTCTCTCGCCCGCTTTGGAGACCTGATTTGTTCCCCACAAGAG